>AXCO02003695.1:0-22900 GCA_000473525.2 Anopheles melas | reverse complement strand
ATTATGCCACCAAAGATCACTTGCACTTTGCCCCACCGCCGCGCAACAAAACGTTGCCGAGCTGTTTGGCGGAGCATTCGGGGGTTGGCCCGTCGAACGCTAGAACGCGTTCGCATCTCCCTCTTTCGAGCCACACGGAGCCCCCCCCAAGCTTTGGGGCCAACCAGCTCTATAGCTGTGTGTGTGTGTGTGTGTGTGTGTGTGTGTGTGGGGCAACTCATGTGTAAACAGTTTTGTCGGTCCCGGTCAAGTTTTTGGCGCGCATTCGCTGCCTGACGTTCGAGCCGATCCGGTGTGGTTTGTGGAGGCGCCACACTACCAGAGTGGGGAGTATGCTGGAGAACCCACCAGACAAGGCCCCCCGAATCTGCATGGAACGACACTTTAACGTGTAACGATTGCTCATCACCTGGAATCAGCTGATTGTGCTTCTCACCCCACTGTGTGCCTTATCTTTTCACTTTCAATTCACCGCGATCGTCACTCGATTTGTGGGAAGGGGTGAAGAGAAGCTGTCGTTTTCTTTCCTCCACTAACAAAACCGTGGGGTGTGATTTGGCGCGCACAAAAACGAAGCGCACCGGGCACCCTGGTTTTGAATGCGAAATGTAACTCCCGGCATCCCCGGTTTGGGTTAAATTTAGGCCAAACAACTTCACGCCGGCGGGCGGGTTTCGGTTGGAAATTCGTTCGCTTTCAGTTTTGTTGCAAGGGGCGAGGGGGAAGGTGAGGGGGGAGAGGAGAGTGTGGGTTGTAAACGGGTTCTGAGGTCGTTTGCGTATCGGGAAGCGATCGGCGAGTCGCGAGGCCCGCGCCAAAGATCAGTCGATTGGAGGTTTCCGTATGCGTTAGCAGTGCGTAGCCGGTGTGTGGTTATTTTGTTATTTTTTGTTTTTAAGCATACATGTTTCATTTCGATTTGTGCAGTATTTCGACAGCATTGCAATATTAACGCTCAATTGTGTGTTTAATTGATCGAGATGTGTTAGATCTCGTTGAGTTGGATTTGGTAGTTTTGTGTGTTAGAAATCATTCATATTTTTGAAATGTTTGTGCTGAAAGACTTATTTACTTTTACTGTGTGAGCAAGAAGTGTAATTTATTGTACTTAAGTTAAAAAAAAAACAAGTAAAATAATTAGATAAGTGGATTAAACAGAAGATATCAAACATGTTGCAGTATTCTGTATCGTATCACTACAATGAACTTATGAAAAAATTAATGATTAAAAGATTAGATTAAAAGAGAATCCAACATAAAGCGAAACTCCAAGCAAACAATTAAAACGATCAAAAAGAATGCAAAAATACGGACAACTAAGAGATATATTAAGAATTTAAGAATATTTCATCAAGCATTCGTGAACAATATACGCAAAATCAGGTTGTGAACACAACCAAGCATTTCAAACGCAATTTAGGTTTCTCGGACTTCAAATTACATATAATGAGATTAAAAACCGGCTTTCAAACTATAAAATATAAAATAAACTTCTTTGATAGTAAAATATGCGTCAGTGCACAGAAGATTAGATGTTTGTTTGAGTAAAAAAAAATAATAAAAAATACTTAAAAATAATACTAAAATATATGAACAACGAAATGGAACAGGACAAGCAAAGAGTCAAACAATTCATGGCAAATTTTGATCTTTTTACTTGCCGGAATGTATAAATTGTGAGTTTAGTTTCAATATTTATAAATTAAGATGTTAAGGTTTTGTTACAATAAAAAGGAATTTAAAAAAGGAATTATTTTGTCTCTTACTTTGGTAACAAATAAAACAATTTACCTCACTCACCAGTCATCTTGTCATATTGGCAAAATTGCTGTTCAACTCACCATTAAAAACATGAAATAATAAAATTAATCCACGTAAATATTGACAAACATTTCGATTCGTAATTATGCTTCTTCAACTCTTTTGCTATCTAGTTCAGTTTTGTCTTTTGATGCTAAACTGGCTCGCTACTCATAATACGGGTCGATTTGGGCGGCTTCCAGTGATTGATAAGTGGATTTGCCCCGAAACCGCTCGAGAGCATTAAATGTATGCTCCGACAAGGGAGAGCAAATTAGGGCAAAACGTTACATAAAGTGTCATTTAAAGCGAAAATTTTAACTGCTTCTGATCTGATTAAGCCACTCCGTTTGATAGCCACCTAAAACCAGTTCTGACAAACGATGGCTCAAGATTAAGCCATACTTTGAAAGGAATCTTTGCACCTACAGTAAACACTGTTCAATCTGCCCTTGTTTATCTGCATTTGTGCAAATTGTTAACCTGTGGCTGTAGTACAAGCCTGCCAACATCATCATCCACAGATCCATGGTTGAGCAAAACAAGAAACAAGTGGACGGAGCGTGCAAATTGCAATTTAACATCTAAATTAACGGCCGAAATTAATTGCCACGCTCACACGCGGCATGGCCTCTCAAAAAAAAAAAAAAAAACCGCGACAACGGCACCGCGCACAGCCATTTCAGTAGCGCATTTAGCACATTTACTTTAATGATGGCTTGTGTCACCCCGATACCGATTGTTGGTTTTGCTTGAGTGTGTTGCGTCGGTCGCAAAATTTACCCCACCACCACCACCAGCAGCAGCAGCAACAGCAGGGACAGCTGTGAAACAATAAGCTGAGCAATCTAGCGCTGCATTTTATTAAATGCACAACTTAAACCGGCGACCATGCGCAACGCGCTGGGAAACAAAGTGTACCGATTGATACCGTTTCTATTGTCACACTGCGGTCGCTGGCCGTCTAGACTGGCAGGGAGCAGCAGGGTGACTTCACGGTTCGTGGAGCAACGGCAGGCCCGTAGCAGCATCCGAGGTGAAACAGTTGACAATCTCACGGGATCAACACAGTGGGCCAACGAAGAGCGATGAAGACATTTGGGACGGTTGGGTGGTTGAATGCAAAATCGTTTCCTTCGCACCGGTGACCTTGTGGCGTCCCAACGCAGGCGAATGAACGGTCGGTGTGGAGTTGAGTGGAGTCGCTTGATGGAACGATGACGATTTGAGATTAGCGCCAGCGGAAAGCATTTTGGTAAAGTCCATTACCCTTTTTTCTCAAGCGCATTGGGCGCGGATTGGGTAATGTGAGATGAGATCCTTTCGCGTTGTTTCTATCTGGTGTCCTTGCAATTTCCTGTGCGAGTTGTCACAGTTGGCGTGTAGGTAGGGGAATATAATGGAAATTGTGTAGCATTCAAGCGCAAGGTTTTATTAGAGCTTAATCAAGAAAAAAAAGAGATTAAATGTAAAATTTTGAAAAATTGCGAAATATTCTCTTTTGCTTAGGAAAGAAGGATAATAAACAGGCAAAAGTATAAGAAAATACAAACCTAATAAATTAATACAAACACAACACGAATTATGGAGCTTAATGTACTTGTTTAAGCCAATGTGACATTCGGTATGTTTTTATTAAATTTCTTCAAATCCAGACGCTGGCCATGCCACGTTTTAAATTTTTAGATGATTGCCATCATGTACTAGAATCAAATAAAAATGTAACTGACCCCTAGTAGACCCCGATGCATCAGTAAATCAATATTTTCTGTCGGCCAGTTCATCACAAGAGGCATTCTTAGCAGTTTTGCTAAAATACGGCGCCAGTGTTATTTCTTCGATAATTTCTTTTAATCGCGTCCACGTGCATTGAAATAAATCGGAATTCATTGTAGAAGTAGTTAGCAAGGTGAACACAACAGTGTGTTATCATATTGTGCTCTGAATTTCATTAAATCGCGTATTTAATTCTATCCGGAATTCGAAGCAAGATTTTTTATCTTGTATTAAATTCCGGATACCCGAAGCAGATTGTGTTGAATTGTATAAAAATATATTTTAACACAGTGCTAATAACAAGAAAATGACGATATTTGAAGATTTATGAGACAAATGGCTTGATGGTTCCGTACGGAAAAGACCGACAATTCGTGTAGCAGATCTTCGGTTCTACGCATCTACGAGTATAAGAGCAAAACAGCATCCAGCAAAACAGCATTATAATCCAGATTATAAAAGGAATTTTGAGGCGGAATATGAATAAAATCGTCCGTAATCTGAAACATCAGCTTGAAACTGTGCGGTGTCATCAGCGTGTCCGTAATTGGAAGCAGTACGGTATTCTATGGAAACAAACATAAGCATTGGTGAAACAGGAAGAAACTCAAAATACATAATAAAACAATAAAATGCATGTGATAGATTAACGACACTCGAACCGTACATGCGGAAGTTTGTGCTTATCATTATTTTCTTTAGTAAACTGCTTGAATTCAATGTATTTGTCTTTAATCTGCGGCTCGATTGCCCAAGATACTGATAGATATTCGGCTTTGAGTGTCGTCTTTTATTTTTAAATGGTTTTGTTTCAAAGATCAACTGAAACGTTCGACAGAAGGTAGATGATAATAGTTTTAATCATTAGGTATATTTGCCTATTATTGACACTGTCTTTACTTCCTGCTTTTAAGGTTGTTTTTTAATCAATTTTAATGTTTTAATTAATTGTTATCCCAACAGAAAAGGACGGTCTTTTTATAGAATTGAGGAGACAATCAGAAGAAATTGTTAAGTTAACCTAGTTGCTATAAAAGCAAACAAGCAATGTTCCTTGTGTAGATGTTTGTTTCTAGACTACTTCTGTTTGTTTTTAAACTACACGATGAAAGAATAATTTTTACTTCTAAAAAGTGAGCAATGTATAAATTAAGCTAATAGTTATTACAATTTCACAACAAAATAAACAGAATTACGACATTGCTTGCAATACCACAGCACTGCCCAAAGCTGAACCCATAAAAACCTGTACCGTTTTGTAGTCCTGCTCCACAAGTCTGCGGTCCCGCAACTGATTGGAACCGAGAAAGTTGATGTTTTACTTCGAATTTACATAACCTAGACAGTTATCGAGTTTCGATTTCGGGAGCATTTTTGGGGAGCACCAGTTCTCGAACAAACCGTTGCACCGACCGTTGCACCGTTGGCACGTGCGATTGTGATAAACCAAACTGTGACTTGGTCAGGTCGTTGCGTAAAAAAAGCAATGCAGATTGATGCGCTCTTTTGCTCGGTTTGGTGTTTGATGTGTGAAAAATTCTGTTTTACAGCACGAAGAAGCGTTCGGCTGCATAGAAGCAAAGCTGGAAATGTTCAACTGAGAATCATTTGCGTAATGCCCGCTCAAACGGGTCGTACTAAAATTGTGTGTGTGTGCTTGCGCTCGCGCCGTATGCAAAGCTGGTCCGCATCTACCGTCCCCCCCCCCCTCCTCCCACTGACATCCAAGACGACCGAAGACAGAAGTCATCTTTTCCAATGCATGAAGGTTGGCGGCGCTGGTACGCTCACACACCGTTCGGGTTAATTTCTCAGCACCGGATTCGATTGCACCATGCAACAACCAGCACACAAGTTTTATGATAACTTGGGTAATTTTTAACGCTTCACTAGTCCACAGCATCCCCGAGATCGTGCCCGGCCGTCGGTGAGCTCGATCTTTCAAACGACAAACGATCTAACCGGAGGGTTTATTATTGTGTTTTTCCCTTCTGTTCATCCATCTGTGTATGGTTTCGAGTTCTTTTTTTTTCTTTAACCATTTTAAACCATAAATGCCGCTTCTGTGTGCAGCTCTCTCAAGTCCTTCCAGCGCAAGGGCTCACACAAACTGCAACAACGCACATGCAGGCACAGCTGTGTCGGACAGGCGCCTGTCCAGCTGGAAGGCCGGCGGTTGATTGGGCGATCCACAAAACGATCCACGATCGTGGCGGTGCTTATTATTGGCAACTTATGAGGGGGGGGGGGGGGGATGAGGTCCGTCCGTCTTGACGGAGATGGCTTTTGGTGCGTCGTCACCTGAATGGGTCATATCCGCCGTTTGGTTAGTGCAACGGGGTTCGGGGCCGAAAGCATCGTTAATTGGAAACTAATAATCCCACCACCAAATCCGATCGGGTTGGTGGTTAGTGAATGGTTTATTAATTTTGATGGGTGTTTCCTTGGGTCTAGGTTTAGGGTTCGACGCCGTCCTAGATGCATGGGATGGCCGTAATGGGTGCAAGGTTACTGAGTTCGCTTCGCTGGGACATATGTAGATCGAATGCGTTGATATCGTGTCCGAGGAGGAGATCGTGCGTCGATCGATTGGGCACGAAACGTGATCGGTTTTGAGACGTTAGACATATTGATTTTAACATATTTGCTGACATCTTTTCTTCCACATTTCACTGACTCATGAAATCATGCTTTCAGGGCCCTAAAATTCCTACTGCACGCGCTTGTTAAGCTAAGAACATGATCTCATTCCGAACGTTAATAACGTTTGCTTCGTAATCACACTTGCAGCATTGCGTAAATCCCATCCGTGCACCTGAGCACCCTTTCAATTCGATTAACCACCGGTGAGTAGCCGAGCCAGTAGACTGAGCCCTATTAATCATACTGTTCTGCTCAGAACATCGGCCACCTCGGGCACTTCAAGATCTCATTCCGAGAGCTTCATTAGCGGGCTTCATTTACATCATCACGGATCTAATGAGCGTTTTCGGAGGGAGGGATAGTATGAAAGATTCCTGCAAGAAGAATTTGTTTTCCCTCACGAAGATCCGATCGTGACGCGTTTGAAGGCGGGTAAAACCCTCCCCTCCGGCCAAGCTAGTTAATGCGCCTCATTTGTTCCGTGCACCTTCGCCAAGTAAGATAGAACTGCATCTGTGTACGGGCTGTCACCACCAGCGTCAGGCAATTGTCGATTCTCCAACGCAACAACCACCAACAAGCCGGGGCAGTGATCAACGTACCGTGACGTGGGCAAGTGTTTATGATTCCTCTTTGTTAGCCATTTCCAGCACCATTTCGCTGGTGGTGGAAAGACTCGGAAAAGCTTACCACCATCCGAGCAGGGGGCCGGTGTGAGTGGGGCACTATTGGACGGCCTTGCGAAAAAACTGCTTTTAGTGTGGGCCTGTGGTTCGGTTTCCGGTAGAATATTTCATTTCCTGCCATTGGAGCAGTTCTCACCAATTGGAGTGGAGTTGTGGAATTTTGAATTGTCTGCTTAAAAAGCAAGGGCAACCGGCAAGGATGGAAATAATATGTTCAGTAAAATTTGATCTTCTAAAAACTCGTGTGCGTTCTTTTTTTTTGTTGGGTGCACAATAAATGAGATATTTTGAATAAAAACAGCCACAAGTAAGGTATTATTAAGGAATGTTCCCTATCGCAGCATCGTGCAACCTGGCACCGCCGGTCTCGTGCCGTCGTGCTCCCAGAAAGTAGCCAAGTAGCTGCAGTTGAAATAATTGGACATAACCATGCTCTAGGTCAGTGTATGATGTGGCGTCGTCTGTCAAGGTCACACAAGGTACGGAGGCGCCACTCACGAACGGCCGCGTACCAACCGACGCCGAGTGGCGCAACACTGACCACCAACCTTCCCTTCATCGTGTGTTTTTTTGCCTATTCCTTTCTGTCTTTCGGACTGTGAACTGGAGACGGAGCTTGGTGTGCGACGGAAAACGTATAATTTACATCCGTCGGAAGCCTCCTTTGCGTAGGGGGGGGGGGGGGGGGGGGGGGTGCTGAAATCATTAGACGGTAACATGGCGGATCTGAAGATGAAGCGAGCTGCCGCTGAGGAGAGTGCACTGGTACAGATTGACCTCTCGGTAGGGTCGCCCCCATCCCGCCAACACTGTCGGTCGAAAGGGAAAACGGTTTTGAGTTAGGCTTGGCGCTTCACTGTTGAAGCGGCGGTGGTGGTGATGGTTTGTTGCGTACTTGAGCGTTTGGGATGCAAAATTGGGTTAACTTTATGTGCCGTCATTATGGCGAGGGCTCGGGCGATGATGGTGATGTTTTTTGTAGCGATTGTATGGCGGCCGGTTTTTGGATGAGTTGACCATAAAGCCATAAAAGCAATTGAAATGTTAACAAAGAGCAAACGTGATTCTACATTTCAAGCTTAAAGGGGGCAATTTTAAATGATAGTGATGTATATTAGTACAATGTGTTCTAATTTAAGTGTTAATTAAAGCAAAATATGAACAAAAGCATATTTGAACCTTTTATTTTATCATTTAGGTTTAAATGGAAAAGTGGGTTCTAATTTAACTTGATCACTATCTAATACCTAATATCCAATACTACAGTAATAAGAAATTGCAATCTCATACCGCAAACCGCGAATGACAATCGATGAATCTCCATTTGCAGATAATTAATTGGACTCATATTTTAAACATATGTTCATACACTGGATAAGCCGTAACTAGTGTAATACATAAATCGGCATTTGCTGGTAGCAGCTTTTTTTACCCTCTTATTGCAATGTATCTTAACGGTTTTTGGTACACACTAGCAAAACAACGATGACATGATCACCAAGCGGTTCCAGTATGCAAATGCGAATGTCTCTACCAGCAATCGTACAACGATTGCTGTTTTGTGAAACATGAATGAATTTATGACCACCATTGCAATAACACTTTCATTCCGACAGAGACGAGACGAGTCACAAACCGGTAGCAATCTGAACAGCTTGTACCATTATATCTCGTTTCGGGTCGTTTGTAGATGAAAATACATTCCGTTTTTTTTCCAATTGGATTTGTCCTGCCAGTTGAATTGAGCAGGAGTTATTTTACCCATTTTGTTCCTATTTTAAGTGTATAAATAGTGATTTGACCAAATGTTAGTCAACAGGCACCGTTGACAGATGTTCCAAATTTGTGTCACAAAATGGAACAAAAGTGGTTCATTTCCATACCCCCCCCCCACGATCGTGAGCTAATTTTCACCTATTTAACCAACCATCGTTTTGTCAACTAAGCGGCTCATCGTAGGTGCGATAATGACGAAACGTTCGCTCAATTGCGAATTGTGTCCTCGTCAATTTTTGTGTTGTCGTTGTTTTGCTATCTACGCTTTGCCGCTCTTCCAGCGCCATCGTCTAGTATGCGCCAGACGTCGCGTGCGAATTTTATGCGCAATGCGCTACGCAAACAATAGCGCTTGATGGAGGGTTTATCGTACGGATCGAAGATGCGAACGAAGGATAATGTAAAAGCCGCAGCAAAAAAGTGAAGAATACAACAACAAAACTGCACGACTCTGCTATTTTAATGCTACAGTGCAAAAAAAAAACCGGTGGCGCTTAAAATGGAACGCAAATAAAGTTAAACGTTACGATAAGCGACGAACCGCTATCGCACAGCTCGATAATGATCGGTGTGAAATAAAAAGTTTGTGGGGTTTCGGGCAACAGTGTGTTTTAATTTAAAAGCCATTTTCAGTTTTATGCATGGTCTTGTTTAGAGTATTTTTACAAGAACAAAACAGCTTTAATTAAACAAACATATTTTAACAATTATTCGGAATAATGTCTGTAAAATGAAACGTTTTACGTAAGACAAAACTGCTTCATTATCTTTTTTTTTTTAATTTTGTATTTCAATTCAATCAGTATAATAATAGTTATAGTTGAATTATTCAATATTATTTATTATTTTCAATTAACATTTTTTATACTTTTTATATAATTACAGTTTATAGCTAATGTTATTGTCTTATTATTTGTTTTTTTTTTAATATATTTTACATTTATGCTACTTAAATATGTCATAGATCTTTCCTTTCAAGAAACTGTTCATCTCATCCATAGTTAAAATCCATCCACAAAAAATGGAAGCAAATCAAGCCTGAATTTCGCTCCCTTAAACCCTGCTTAACTGGTCTTGTTAATTTGTTTTATTTCTTCATCATTTTGTAAGCCATTTTCAATTCACAACAAAGGGCTTCATCAGGCCTGCCGACGGGGTAGCAGCAGCATCATCATCAGGTGGCAATAATGAATGACGATGAATCAATGCGCCTCAATCAGCATGATGGATATTCCGCCTTCCAAACTGCTGTTGCAGCATTTTATCCCTCACTCTATCAATTTCAGCAGGAATGCTACCGCTTGTACCGTTGCCTGATGTTGATGATGTGTTGCTGCTGGACCTACCCTGCTGCCACCAGCGCTGAGCAAATGCATTTATAATTTTATTTTTCATTACCCCCTGTGCGACCTCTCCGTTCGCTTCCAATCATCCATCGGTAGTGCGCAGTTCTCGTCAGCAGGGAAGAACCACCAGTACTGCTTACCGAGACGACATACAAACATTGCAACAGCACGCTACCAGCTAGGAGCGAGTGTGTGCGAATCGATGTGTTGAACTTTGCCGCACCGGTCGCAATCTTCGGACACTTCGGACGACCAAAGGCGGCTGACATTTTGTGTATGCAGCGCGAGAACCGCATCAAAACATGCGCTGTACGCGTGGAGTGGGAGAGGATTGCAATAATTAATTTACATAACACACTCTCCGTCAGGCGCCGGTAAAAGTTGCAAACACTGCCCGAGACACGGTGGAAAGAGGGGAGCCTGGTATGTTCTGGTCGTGAGGAGAAAATAAACCCGACCGGGAGCGCATTATGCTGTGCGGCGCATTCCAGGCGCATCGCACTGCTATATGTCACAGTGTCCTCGCTGTATACGAGCGTCTGTATCGGTTTTTACCGGCTGGTTTGGTTAGGATGGAAGGTATGTCTTTTTCGCTGAATCCTCGCAATAGGTTAGGCCCACGGTTGTGAAATATATGCGAAATGTGTGGAAAAGATTTACGGTGAGAATTGTATGCACGCCGGTACGCTGCTAGGTAAGGTGTTTTATGGGGCTACGCTGAGAAAGAAAGATTGCTTATCATCGATGACAGCTGTGTTGGGAAATGATGAGTTATTGCTTTCTTGAATCAAGTGGATTTTAAGATTGAAGATTGATTTTTGTACACATTGCAACATTTATTAATTGTTTAAGTTCATTTTATCCTAACCATAATTGATGAGCACAATTATCAGCGACTTCTTGGTTTTCAGTCCAGCATAGCAGGTTTGTCGGTCTGTCACACTACTTGCTTTAATTGTTTCGAGTAGTACTTATACATTTAATTTATTTTTAAGGTTTTAGATAAGACATTGATGTATAGGTCTAGACTTTTTCATCACTAATTCAAGCATAATTTACTCAAAACATGCGTAACATTCAAGTCACAACTATAAGTGAATATTAAGTTCAGTTTGTTAGGTTTCAGTGCTTAAAAAATACGATAAACTTTAATGTTTTATTCACCAAACGAATGTTTATTAAATTTCATAATGCATACAAATTACACTTATTTATTTTTATTTATTTATTTATTTATTTTAAGGATAGGTTATGTTAATAAATTTACATCTAAATCGAACAGAGCTTTAAACAGAACATTAAAATTAACTTCAAAGACCAAGAAGTAACCGCATAAAAAAGATCATTGCTAACGGAGATTGTATTTTTAACAATTCCTAATCTGGTTCATTGTAATATTAAAGTATATTAAGTGAGTGATTGATCATTTGCATGATCGGATCGTTAGGGCAGAAGACTGTGGAGCAAAAATCAATAGTTCCTTGAAAAAATTCTTGGCCTCAACATTATGTTAGGAGCAGCGAAGTTAATCCTAGCAAGGAGCGACGGTGCGTCGGCTAGTGCAGTAATAACCTTATGACACTGAGCCTTCCTCCTTCTTTGCTTTCAGCCATTCCAAAGAATAAACATCTGGCATTATATGAGGGGTATTTCACACTGGTGACGCATTATTTTCGTAAATTTATTTTCAATGTGCTCTATTCTTTCAATTATATTTTGTTGTAATGTAGTGTATAATGCAGTTCAGTAGTGTATTTCACTTCTTTTGAAATTATGCTATTTTTTATTGTTTCATACATTTATTCAAACGAACGAGGAAATGTTCATAAAAGGTTTAGTTTTTTTTTTTACAATTTATTAATTCCAACCAATTAAAACGATCGTTCAGAGGATCATTTGTCTAAAGGGTATGTATGGCAATGAGCGATAGAAAGAAGGGAGGTTATTAAAAAGGCTTGAATTTATAGAAAATTGTTATTATAATAAAAATAGACAGTAAATTATTTGACACAGAGGACTAAATTTTTCAATGAGGTTTCAGTAAGGCAATAAGTAATAACGTTTATTAACTATGAATTTAACAATAAGCATGGTTTTTAAATGTATTTCGTTTTGGTTTGTATCCCTTCTTAATCATTCGTATGATAAGTTAGTATGATGTTATGCATAATGTTTGCCATGAATAAAAATGCTAACCTTGATTTAATTTCAAATCATTGATGCCCATTCATGTTGATTTAGCAAACCCCCAATCCCTCATTTCCATCACCACCGTAATATCGCATCAAGTTCTATTGTTTAGGTCCTAATCCTTAGGTTCGTCGCCTAGTTTTACTGGTCGCGTCATACTGCTGCAAAGATTGGCCCAAAAACAGAAAACCGGTCAACCTATCTCTTTATTGAACACCCGCTGGTGAAGAAACAAAGGAAAATCCACCCGGGTGTTTGTCAGCGGTCCGTTCGATTGCATTGCGATTCCAGCAACCAGAAGGGTGGTAACGGGGCTGGACAAACAATAACAACAACGACAACAGCTCTAGCCCCGATTATCTAACGCGAAAACTCAAACAAACGCTCCCGAGAGCGTCGTTTTTCACAGATAAATAATAACCCGCGCGAAGGGTGAACGTGCGGGAGCACGCGAACTGGGCACGGGAGAGTCTTGTCGCGCTCGTTGACCCAGTAGTGCGCACGCCAGAGCCAAGTGTCATAAAAATGGAACTCTCCCCATCTGCGACGAGCAGGTTGGACTACCATGGGGAGGGTTATGATGTGTGTATGTGCGCTGATTGCAATTGGCAAATGCAGCTGGTTTGCATTTTTACCGTGCGGAAAGTTGGTCAACAAGATGGAGATGAGTGCGATGGTGAAGTACGGCTGGACCGATAGCTGTCTCACTATTGCCCACAGCGGACAAGTAGTGCTTGACAGTAATGTGATCCTTTAAAGTTTTGTAATTATGTGCTCGACAGAATTTTGAAAACATTTGAACTCTTTACTAAACCCCGCTGCTTACACACGGCCTATAAATAACTCATAAATTGGAGACAAGAACGACACACCGCAACACAATGGGTATTGTTTCTTTTTCCAATCAAAAAACACCCATTCCTGCTTAACCTTCTCCCCCGAGGGGCCCATATCATCATGCCGGCGGTTGCGGTTCGATTTTCCTCACATTATTTTCCCTCTCGCCGCCTGTCTGTGTCGTTCGCAGACGAGGACCACTTTCGGTGCCCACGTTCAGCTAGATTACATAAGGCGGCACCAACGGGGGCCGATGTCGTTTTATGCTGCGTACCGGATTGGCCGACGCCGTTAGTTTTAGGGTGCTTTTCGGGGTTTGTTTTTATGTTCGGGTTCGTCGCTTGCTGTTGTAGTCTTTCTTTCAATTTCGTTAATTATTTGTGCCAGTTTTATGAGAAGCACGCCCTTCACCTAGTCAACCCTTTAGCTTCGAGCGGGGGTTTTTATGCCTTTTCTCTCATCGCATCTCTGCCTGCTGTGTAGGTTTTGGTTTTCTCGATCGACAAAATCGGGGTTTTTGTTTGTTTTGATCTGCTTATTAGGGTTGTATTTTCAAGGCCTTCTCTTCAAGGGGAAGGGAGGGGGGGGGGAGCATAAAAAATCCGATTGGATTCACCCGTCATTTGGTGGAGTTGATCTTCACCTAATTTGCACACCAATTATTATGGTGTATCGGCTGCTTCGATCGATAGATCGTTCAAGTTCATCATCGAAAAGAAGGTGTGCGTACAGAAGAGTGCTGTGATTTCGCATGATCGTCAAACACTTGCAAAGTGTTCATGTGTTCGAATATGTTTGTTCGACTCTTTTTCTCTCTCTTTTTTCTTTGGCTTTTAGCTTGCCACGTGCGAAAGGTGAAACAAATCGTAACAAAAACAAACACGACACATGATGGAGAGCGGTTACGCATATTTTATCAGCAAGCGTTTCGGCGCTTGTGTTGTGCTTACATCGTCCGACGTCCATAAACAGCCCGGGGGGGGGGGCTGTAGCTCCATAAAAGGTTAATCGTTTGCGCGATAGATTGATGTCTTCATTCACGATCGTTAATCCGTATGATAAATGGAACGGTTTCGATCGTACACGGTCAACGGAGCAAGATGAATGGGGTTTTGCTACAAGTGATGGTACCGCCAAAAACGGTAGCAAACAGAGAGTGTGAAGGAAATTATTTGTGACAGTTTGAATTGACAATTTATTTTTAATTTGACAATGGTTTTAAATAATTTACATGTCTAATTGACATGTCTAACAATTTTCATGTCTAATTGCGCCAGCCTAATTTCATGCTTTTTTCATGTTAGATATCGTGTCCGATTGGCGCCAAAGCGCTGGCTTAGTTTTGCCATTTTTTTATATCATCGTTCATCTTATTGTGATCCTCTTTGGACATATATGTTGTCATGGTGATGTTTTCTCTGTTGTATCTTGTATTTTGAGTTTTGATCTGGTTTTGTATTTTTTTTTGTAAAATATGTGTATTATTTAAACAATTTTCAAGCATTTTTAATTATTTAATTATTTTTTTGTTCCATTTACTTTGTGTTTTTGTAATATATTTTTTTTCATTATCTCGTTTTTTTTTTTAATTTATTTTTCTTCAGATTTTCCACAGTCTTCTGTTTTCGTTTTTTTGTGGTTTTATCCTACCTATTGTTTTAAACATTATTTTTTATTTGTTTCATTATCCGTATTTGGATTTTATCTATATTTCTTACTCTTTTTGCTGATGTTCTTCAATTACCTCAAAACATCTGTTTTCCTATGCAATACACAATTATTGGAAATATTATTTATCAGCATTATTAGTATCAGTAGTATCAGTAGTATTATTTATTTACCAGTACAAAAAAGTTACTTTCAATTTTCGGCATTGTTTGAGATGTATGAAAATAAAACACGCCTATTTACATTTTTTTTCCTGTCAAAATCACTTCAAAAAGAATGCACAAAATTAATTACCTGCTCAGTTTATTAACCACATTTATGACTGCCCCTTGTTCAGCACTGTTGTTTATGAGCTCGCAATAAGCGGACGCTCTTGTAATACATAAACAACTCGCGGGCAAGTTCGCACGCCGCACGTTTTGCACGCCGATCCGCCCGGTCACGAATTCAAAATCAATCGCGTCATGCAATCGCATTTGCTCATTTCCCTCCCGACGGTCTGCGTCAACGGGCGCCAATCCCATCCCGCCAAAAACGCTATGCAATCAAATCGCTATCCCCCTGAGGCTGCTGCCTGCATGTCTTTTCACTTTCATTAGTTGCGTCCGGCCAGGGCAATGTGTCCTTTGCCTGCTAACCCATTTCTCATGGGCTGTTTTAACATAGGAGCGAAAAAGAAAAACCGGGTTGATAAACCAACGATGTCGTCGGGATGCCCGGGGGCAAACGTCGAGATCGAGAATGCCGTGTGCCGGCGATGGGACCGAAAGACGTGTGCGCGCGCGTGCTGCTGGTTAGCAGCGACGAAGGAAATGGTGTGCTACTGAAACAGAAAAACCGAACCGGAAACACCTTGCCATTCGGTGCTCGATGTCGACGAATTCATTCATAAGTTGGGTTTCATTGGCGCATTGGCGACCGGTTTCGTGCATCCGGGGTCGCACGAAAGTGCTTTGCTTCTTTTTTGTATTGCTCTTTGCATCTACTCAAGCCGGTGATGGCTTAATCACGACTCGTGCTTGATCGGCGATCAATTTGTTACGGATTTAATGGAATGTACGTTCGTGCATATTGCGTCGTTTGTTAAAAGAATTAAAAGAACTGATAATTATTGGAAGTATTTCATGGATTTATTTTTCAAATAGCATTCTAATGGGTTTTTTTTTGCGATAGTCATTGCTTCAATGTAGTTTCATGAGATTTGGGATATTTGTGATACTTAATGTTCAAAGCAATACGATTAAGTTTAATCTATTAGCGTCTTTTTTATTTTTCGAATGATCTTCACACTCGCTAGAATTAGGTTTAATACATCAGTAAAGCTTTTCGCTCGGCAATCGAATGGAAAAGGTGAAAAATCCCAACAAGTCATCATAAATTTCCACCCTTTTTCAAACGTAACCAACTCTATTACTTCTCAGCCTACCACCCATGATGATGTAGATGGTGTTTGTGTTTGTTGAAGGTTTTCTCCAGCGTAATCGTCTTGGTAAACGATGCGCCACCGTGGCCTCCACCATGACCCCCACTGCCATAACCACCGCTACCTCCTCCTCCATGTCCACCACCGTAACCTCCGCCAACATTTCCGCTACCACCTCCACCACCACCATAGCCACCACCGTTGGAGCCACCGTAACCACCGCCGAAGCTTCCTGCACTTGCACTAGCGTGCGCACTTGCACTAGCACTTGCACTGGAGTGTCCGGCACCGCCTCCATAACCACCACCACCACCACCACCGGAGTGCACTGGGACCTCTTTCACCACCGTCACCGGTACCTCCTTTTCGATGTACACCGGATAGGGACGATCAACCGGCACAGGTACGGGCTTTTCAATCACAATCGGACGCGGTGGAGGACTTTGATCGACATGCTTGGTGATGGTGATTTGTTTCGTGAAACCATGCCCACCTCCGTGGCCACCATGGCCACCGTGTCCACCGGATGGTGCTCCTACCGGTTGTGATCCACCATGATACGATCCGCCACCAGATCCTTGCGGAGCTCCAGCGTGTGCTCCTGCAGCGGCGCCGGCATTGGCGAAACTGTTGGAGTAGCCGTGCGAAGCGCCACCCGATCCTAGGTAGGCACCGTTACTGCCGGACTGGGCCGGAGGTGTAAGATGGTCCGAAGGAGTGTGCACTGAATGTCCACCAACAGCTCCACCACTACCACCGCCACCATAACCACCATAACCACCATGATGTCCATGTCCAGCAGATCCCGCTGGAGCCGGTCCGTAACCGGAATAATCACCCTGTCCCGAATGTCCTCCAGAAACACCACCGGCATTAGCACTTGCACTGGCACTAGCGCTTGCAAATGCACTGCTGCCGGCACCACCTGCACCGCCGGAATGACCTGGCGCACCTCCTCCGTATCCTCCACTGGAGTAACCAGGTCCACCAGATGCTCCGCCATAGCCTCCTCCAGTAGAGCCTTCGTGACTGCCACCTCCACCACCACCACCTCCTAGTCCACCGCCGAAGGAAAGGCCAAAGCTTCCGCCACCCAATGAAAAGCTGCCTCCACCGCCGCCGCCATGCCCTCCGTCAGATTCGGACGTTAAGACGAGCTTTTTCTTGAACAGGTGCGCATTTGCCAGCGACAGGGTGAGAAGCGTAACGAGCTGAAGGTGGGAGAGAACGAGAATATTACAAAAATAGAGCATTATGGAAGAACTTTTTAGCGTAAATTAAAATTAAATTACGTTCGAACCAACTTTAGTAGAAGTTTTCAACGGATGAAAAATTTGAGATTCAAAAATTTTGCTTGCATAAGATAGAATTAATTTTAAACCAACAGTACACAACGATTTAGTTATTTAAAATCTTATTTTGTAATTTCCATTCTGCTTATAATAATTCGGCGTAAGACCCATGCACGACCACTATGCAACAAAAGCTTGCCATAAAGCTTTTTCATACAAAAACGCTTTAAGTTTGATTTTATGGCTTTTGTTTTTCTGAGACAAAATAGAGTTATTTCAACATTGAATAATTGATTTATGAACACTTAATTGTGTAAGGAATTTGCTTCAATTAACTTAATTCACTATCTCCGGTTTTAGTTTCACAGCTGTTTGCTTGTTTCGTTTTAAACGCTTCACTTCATTTGCTATAAAATGAGCACTCACCAGAAAACACTTCATTTTGATCGGTTTTGCTGTACACTTTTCTTATTTCTTTCCTATTACGCACCGTTCAAAGCGCAGCACAGGATCTAGCTCCGTCCGATCCTATCCCGAGCGTCAATTTGAGCAAGTGTAGCTTTGTTCTCCCGGTTTTATACGCGCCCATGGCACTTCCAAACCAGCCGGAGCGGCTAGAACAATTGTGTTCCATTGTGGTTGTGGTGTGGCAATTATCATATTAATGGAAACATCATCTCACGAATCATCCCGGGCCAGTTCCGTTGGGATATTCCCCGGGGCCCGAAGCGGGCTTGAGGTGCAGTATTGCACCGTAAGCACCGGTTGGCGTTTTCGCGCATCACTAGCAGCAATAACAAAGACGAAACGAACGAAATTGAAAGTGATTCACGACTCGCTGCAAAGGTGTTGAATAATGTAGTTTTCTTGCACTACGCCGTCAAAGTTCTCGGTAGTTTATGTTAATAATTTCTTGCAAACTTTGCTCCTACTTTGGTCGTGAGTTCCTCCGTCGCCGGGTGTTATCAGTATGCGGTGGAGCTATTCGGAGTATTTTGATTTACAAACACAGACCACGTGTGTGTAGCTCCGTTAGTGGTTGCGGGGAGAAGGGAATGCATCACGACGCGACTCTGCTCTGGCATGCTTTCTAAGAACAAGAGGTTAAATTAATGTCAATAAGGGCCTTGAAACTTCGTGTTCATTAAACGATTAGTAAAATAATGGATGATGCATTTGTATCAGTATGTCATGATAATGAATTGCCTTTTTTTTTAAACATCGCCTCCAGTGCACGTGATCATTGATGAGCAGCTCGTTAATCAATTATTCCACATGCGGTAGAGGTTATTTATGAGGCTTTTACAGGATGCTTTGCCGTGTAACTATCGACACGAGGCTACAAGTGTTTGCTGTGCTCATCGATAGCTTCTGATGGATAGAAGAAGTTAAAAATCTGCCGAGAGTAAAGCGAATAGATTCACATGTACTTGATACATCAATGAATTAAGGTGGTTTAAAACATTTAGATATAGATATCAATTTAATCTTCATTATTTTCATTTTGATTTGATAGTTTATTGCAAAGAAAGATATGTTTATTGTTATAGTTTATGTCAGTCATGCTTAGTTTTTGTATTAACTTTTTAATGGTTTTTATGGCATGGTTTTGTACCATTCGTTGCTTTAAATTTATTTCCTTAATCAGTTATCAGTGAGTCATTTGAAATGTCATTTAATTGTAAGTGCCAATATATTATTAGCTTCTAATGGAATTATCAAAATCTGGCTTCATATTTGTAGAAAGTTAAAGGGAAGCCTTCTCATTTGTACGAATTGTGTGACGAGTTTGCTATAAACCGTATTGTGAAGCGTTGAGTGTCGGTTGTATGTTAAATAACCAATTTGTAACGTATGTTCAATACCTTCTTATGATTTTTTTCTATCGTGACTTATGTTCATTTTATTTGTTACTTTATTTTATCTATCTTGTATCCTAACTCTGAACAGTTTAGTGTTCTGAGGTAAAAAATCTTGAAATAATGTTCCATAATATTATAGAAAACACACTTGTGGGACATTGTTTGCCACAACAGCCGCGATGCAATAATATCCAGGAGAAATATGAACCGGTTTAATGCTTCTTATAGGTACATTCGAGGGTGTGTATAAATGAAACCGATATATCTAACGTATTGTTTGAACGCTGAAAACAGAAAACGTCTAGTGTTGTGTTTATATTTTTTACTATAACTCTTAAAAAGTATAAAAGAATTCACACATCGAAAGAATTTAAGAGCACAATGCATACTTACAAATACTAAAGAAATAAGTTTTATTCAGTTAAAATGTCTAAAAACGTCTCAATTTTCATACGTGATTTCCATCACAAGCAAAAAGTTTTCTATTGCTTAAAATGAAAATAAATCATTGTTCCTCGTGTTATGAGTGTACCTAATAGGAACGGTGGACGACATACTGCAAAATTAACTATCGTCGAACCGGTTCAAACGATTGAGCGTAGTGCAGGAACTTGAAAATGCTTGAAAACAATTCATGCGCACGTTGGCTTACTTTGCTGATTGAAGAAACCACAAAACGAAGCGTGACTGCAAATGATGTGCAACAAATAGTAGGAATGTGTTAAGTTTATGTGTCCGTTATTGTTACACAATTTTACTATTTTTTAAACAACTATCATATATGGTCTATTGACAGACAGGATTATATTGAAGATACTTTTAAAATTCCTCTTAAATAGGAAATAATATAAAGATTGAAAAGAATGTTTAAAAATTGAAAGCCGTCAATGCACAATAAAATAAAATATAGTACAATATTACAATTACATTGTCAACACAACGATGATATACATTTGTTGCATATACATACATTTGTTGTTGTCCTCATCTTTACCCTAAGGATTGTATTACTTTGGACTAGAGGTTGTTCTACCGTGTCTCTCACATTCTGTCCTAGTACGATAAACGCACGTGATGAGAAGTAGTATGATTTATATGTACCACAAGATACCTTTTTGGTTGAACATTGAACATTGAAACGTTGAACTACACATCATGCATATATTCATCCTGTAACGTCTTGTTGCTTGTAATCTATTTATTCGTTCTCCTGTGACTTTTGGGATGAACCGAATATCACAACAGCTTGTATCCTGCAACAGCTGCTAATGTTGTAAGATATTCTCCAGCACAATGTATTCCCCCGTGCAGTGCGTCGCATGAATATGTGTTTTGGCGATTTCTTTACTCTTGCAATATCCTCCAGTGAAGGAATTTCTCCTGCTACGTATTCCCCCTGCTGAAAATCATCTGTAAAATTTCTGCAACGTAGGTTTATCGCTTGTCTTAACCGTTTTCTTTCATCCCTCCTCCCACCGTGTTACAACTGAAATCATGCATATATTCATCCTGCAACGTATTGTTGCTTGTATTCTATTTTTTCGTTCTCCTGTGACTTTTGGGATGAACTGAATATCATAACAGCTTGTATCCTGCAACAACTGCTAATGTTGTAAGATTTTCCCCTGTGCAACGTATTCCCCCTTGCAGTGCGTCGCATGAATATGTGTTTTAGCGATTTCTATACTCCTGCAACACCCACCAGTGAAGCAATTTATCCTGCTACGTATTCCCCCTGCTACGAGTTGCATGAACCGGCCGACGTACGACAATTTCCCCGAACTTCTTTTTTTGAAGAAAATTGAAACTTATCTTTGTCACATTCACATGAATGAATCACATCATCAAAAACAAATCATCATTATTCCTTTTCTTCTTGAAAACATTTGTGACGTGTTTGGTGTGAAGTTTTTTTTTTTATTTCGAAGTATTTATTTTAATATTTATTTATTTATTTATTTAATTCATACTAACATATTGTATTCGAGTTCAATATTGAACGTTTTGTATGATACAATTATCACACCAGTGGTCGCAAGTAGCATTGTTCATATTTTCCCCTCTCAAAAACAACACAAATGTTCCCCTTTTGCGTGGATAAACTCATTCCCCTTGGCGAACCGGTTTAATTTTCCCCAGCTACCAAGGAACGGATAGTTCTTTATGGCGCGCTGAAACATTTCACCGTTGCGTCGAAAGATTTCACCAAAGCGTTCGCACAGAAACGTCCAACGAAGACAGCATGCACGTGCAGAAAATGTATCCAAACAGGGAAAGGCCACAATCATAGTGAGCGGATGCGGTGCCGTTTTCGCTTTGAACGTGCTCTTGCTCCTTCCACCGGTTATCAGGAGCCTACTGTTCTCAGCTTTCCCCCCCCCCCCGAAACCCGAGCCGCTTTTTATCACCACTAAATCCCACTGGATGCTAGCGGTGTACCTTTTCGTGTACACCAAACGCGCTCGTTTACACCCTTCAGCCCGTTCTGCCGGTCACCGGTTCTGAAGTGGTATCAGTGGTACTGGGGGCTTACTTTTTACACTAGCAATGTATAAAAAGATGGCAAGGGAACGGACCGATACAGGCAAAGATGGCAATAAACATGCCGAAACGGCTTCCGCTGTCCACACGCGTGCCTGTCATGATGAGCGCAATTAAAATCCTTTATTAAAGATGTACCTTTTTCCCCTGCGTTGTTCCACCCGGTTTCCCGTCCAGAGGGGGGGGGGGGGGTGGAAAGGGTTCCATCCAAAAACACATCATTTCCTCCCATCTCGTTCGTTGGTGATGTTTCTAATCCGCCACAACAACACTGAACCGTTGTCGGGAGAAACCATTTAAGCTATGGGGAGGATTTAAAGGGATACGTTGCGATGGTATTAAGGACAGGGAGACACAGTTCCTCTTTCCTTAGACACAGGCACACACGGCACCAAACAGCAACAGAGGTGGATGGGGGGCTGCTGAAATGTTGCAAATCTCAATAAATTCAACTCACCCACCCAGTAAGATGCATGGCGGCTCTTTAAAAATGGTGACCCCAGTGACGCTGCCAGTAAATGTAGACATTCCACATTCAGTTCCCTTCTCCGGCGCGGGAAAGTGGACAGGAATGTTCTGCCACCGACTCGTTTCTCTGTGGGCTCGAATGAGGGATATTAATTCAATTTAATACCGGCTGTATTGTTTCGCCCCATTTCGGTGTGCCCCATCCGTGGGGTTCGCTTAGTCATTTCACATTGGGAATAAGGTTTTGTTGTTGTTTTTTTTTTTTTTTTGGTTTGGTTGTTGGCAATTTTCCTGCACTTTGTGCTAGAGCATGTGATACAATTTGGGGCAAACGGTGGAACTTTTTGCTCTTTTTCTTTCTATTCTGTTTGCTTCTCCAGCTCAACACGTGAAAGTAGGCGGCTCTTCTACTACGACTATTCTGTACCTTCAGGTGAGATGGACTGTCTGTTTCCTTTCGGTGTGGGTGTTTGCGTGTTTTTTTTTGTGTGTGTGTGTGTCGTCCTTTTTCCCGAATCCACTCTCGTTCCATCCAAACCAAACGGAACGAGTGGAAAATTTTGCTTAAAAATTACAAAGCGTGAAACACACC
>KI920260.1:0-19284 GCA_000473525.2 Anopheles melas | reverse complement strand
CTTTCGGGTCGACTCCGAACGACTTCGGGTTGCTTATTGATGACTTTGATCCAGTAGATTCGGGTCACTAATCGTCTCCCTCAGGTAATCGAATAACACGGATAATCGACCCATGCTTGTTTTTTAATCACAATCTTATGTTTAATATTTGGATAAAACCTAGTTATTTTATATGATGTTTGTGTTTGTGTAATGAAAATATTTGAAATGGTACATATTTTTAGTGGTTTTGGTTATGACAATGTGCCGCGTACCTGATTTTTCAAATATCGAGATACAACAGAGGGGTAGGAATATTTTATATTCTGTCAATAGGGTCATAGCTGTCAGAAAAAGAGCGGTCGAATAGTGCAATCGCTGTAAACATCCAACACAACACAAGCACAAAGCCTATAAAAAGTGATTTTTTGCAGGAAAACTAGGTAGGATGAGCCCGCAACCGTCTCTGCATTTGCGATGGAACAATTACAAATCCTTCGTGACGGGAGCACTCGATTCGTTTCGTCAACAAGATAACAAGATGCTGGATATAACGCTGTTTTGTGAGGGGCGCAAGATTCGCGCCCACAAGCTGCTGCTCGCCGCCTGTAGTGCCTACTTCAAGGAGCTGTTCGAGCTAGTTCCTTTACAGCACAATCACATGATAATATGCTCAAACATTTCGCACGATGTCATGATGTCGCTGGTACAGTTTATGTACCTGGGCGAGGTGGAGGTGCCCCAGGAGCATCTTGCTGAGTTTTTCTGTACCGCCGATAAGCTGTCCATCTGGGGACTGACATACGACCCGTCGGACCAGCCGGCGGCGACTGCGAGCGTCCAGCAGACAGCATCTCAATGCGTAGCGGTGCGGGATCAAGCTAACACCACAACAAACAAGGTCGAACCTCCGAATCTTGTTGAGGCTGTACCGCTAATACAGACGCCTTTGGATACTAATATCGCCACGCAAATAAACTCACGCAAATCGCTCACCTCAATCAAAACAGCAGGCCCCAAATAAAAAGGATATTTATGAGAAGGACTTGCACACGATACAACAGCGCCCACCAGCTGACGATGGGCAACGTGAACACACGCTCAGCTATGCTCCGGTAAAGATCGAATCGAGTTCGGCCGAAACAGATACCCCCAATGAGGACACTGAACCGCAGAAGGTTGTTGAGATACGCAAGAGGCGTACTTCGCGCAGGTCAACCTCTGTGCCGCGGATGTCTAGCGTGTTACGTGCCGTACGAAAACCGCAACTTTGTCACGAATGCGGTCGCAGATTCGGGTCTCTGATTGCAATGAGACAACACTGGCATACAAGGCATTTTCACTCATGGTCCTCTTATGAGTGTCCCGTGTGTATGGCTAGGGTTACGACTATGCGGACTTTATCACTGCATATCCTTAGATGCCATCTGTCTGCGCAGTAAGACACTGAAAGTACTTTATGCCTGTTTTGCTGTGTTTTTTGTGTTTTTTTTTTAATTTTTTAAATGAATGTACTGCAATATGATATGAAATTACTCGAAATACACATCTAATGTGTATATTCCTTGAAGGAACTACAAAATGTTTGAATTCGTTGATCGAAACATTGTTTAATAAACTGCAATATTTGCATCTTAATTCTCTACTTACTTAATTCTCCGCCAGCTTCCGTTTATTGCGACAGGAACCACTCACTGTCTGGTTTATCTGCTACTGGTTGAACGTCTCCTCCACCAAGGCTTACTTTTCCTTGGTAGCTTCCATAGCAACGACATTCAAAGGACGGGTTCTTTCACCTCACACACATCTTCCAGTAAACGATACACTTTATTCTCTTTATTTTCCCTAATTCAAACTAGATCGGTGTGTTTCTATACAAAAAACGAGGATCGTTAGAGTGCACGATAAGTAACAGGGCATTAATGTCATCTGTCCTTGCCCTCTCTACATCTCGACGGGGAGAGATTCAACTCCAGCTTCTTTTTCTATTGTCCCGTATCCGTAAAGCCTATTTATTGGTCATACCCACCGCCGCTGCTGCTGCTGTGCAATGCGAAATCTGCCTTCTTAACTTCTTAACTAGTACCTGAAGCCACCCTCCTTTCCGTCCGTTCGCGGAAAGAAGAATAATAAATAAAACGTGTTAATTTAGTTCCTACAACTCATCTCTACTAAACGTACACACAACGAAGGGATCTATACTATGTACACACGCTTGCTTGCGAAACTCCTTGGAGGAAGCGCTATTTGCATCCTTCTCCCGCCGTTTACTTTTACGCGTTTTTACAACCCCGGGCTCTCGATGCAGTCCGGAATGTTCACTGGAACCACTCCCTCTCTACGGTACGGTGACCGGTAGGAAGCGGCTAGGATCTCCTGCCCGTGGGTTGTACCGAATGATGACCTTGTTCGGCTCTTCGCCCACTTCCAGGAACGTGTTCCAGTCGTACAGGAAGTAGAACCCATTGCGGCGCGGTGGCGGCAGCGGTTCCTCATTCACGGGATCACCGGCCAGATCGGATGAGGGGAACGAATCCTCCAGGGCAGCACTGCGTGCACTTTCCGTCGTCGTGCTGGTGCTGGTCGTGGTAGTGGGCTCGTTCGTTGTCGTCGTGTCTACCACCTCGGTGGCTTCTGTTGTCGCCGTTGGCTGCACCACCTGTTCGGTGTCATCGCTACCGCGTGCGTTCGTGTTAAGCTGCAAGCTAAACCGGGTCGGACTGTCGCTTTCCGTGACCGATGCTTCATCATCCTTCGCTTGTACCTCTGCGATAACCGTACTGGTGGTGGCCGGTTCCTGGCGCTTCTTGATCTCGTTCAGCCGTTCCCGCGCGTCCAACCCTTCGAGCAGGGGATCCGGACCCTGGGCAAGCAACGACGGGCTGAGATCGTAGTGCTTCGGGTTGAGCACGTCGAGCGAATCGTCCGTCAGCGATGCATTCAGCTGCTCGAGCTGCTTCACCGTCTGCCACAGCTGCTCCAGCTTGCGGTAGTCTTCGTTGCTGACACGCAAATTGGCGGCCGATGGTGTTTGGTCGGCGGGTGGGTCCAGTTTGCGGGGTGTTTTCTCACGCCGTCGAACCAATGGCGCTGGAGTGGTCGTACCTGCCGATGCCGGTATGCCCCCGGAGGGCTTCATCTGTATGCCGAGCGTGTCTAGCACGGACATTAGCTGGGGTGCAACCAGGTCGGCATCGATGGACGGGACCGAGTTCATTACCATCGGTGGTTTTTGCGTTGGTTCCGGATGCATTGACTTCTTGTTACGAGCGCCCGGACCTAGCAGACCGAACGACTTGAGCAGTGCGTCCAGCTCTTCGTCTATAGGCTTAGCATCGTCACCATCGTCCGTAGAGGATCCGATCGATAGAGGCTTAAAGGCGACGTAGTCATCCGGCTTTACGTTCGCCTGCGTTAGTCCTCCCGTTTTAACCTCAATAGCGGGTTGTTTCGATTCCTCGACCGTGAACGGTGTAGATTCTTCCACCTTCAACGGTTCGTGCAGTACCAGTGCCGATGGCTGAATGTCCACCAGACGTTCCGCGTGTGGCTGTGGACTATTCGCACTGGCATCGCTGTCCGCTTCCTTTAGCAAACCGAACGAACGCAGCAGCTCTTTCAGCTCCTGGGCCACCTTCGGATCGTCCACATTGATCGCATTGTTCAGGGTGTCGTCAGCGGTTGCCGGTACGGCTGGAAGGGAAGGCGGTATCGTCGTCATTGTGGCGGGCAGTGGACGGAACGTTGGCGGCGTCGAAAGTTCCTCCGAGCTTTGGGTCAGTCCGATCGATGCAAGAAGATCGTTCACATTCTCCTTCCGGAAGGAGGCATCACGCATCCGCTCCGGGAGTGTCGGATGGAAGGTGGTTGGGCGAGGAGTTGTAAATCGGATCGTCGTTACCGGGATGGCAGCGGTCGTGGTGATACGCGGTGGGACCGTTGGTGCCGTCGTGGTGGTGGTCGCTGGCGTCACCGGGAACGTATCGGTGGCGCCCGTTTTCATGTCCGGGGAAGCAGCCCCGACGATGCGCGTCACCGGTGGCCGGGTGTAAATTTTTTGCATATTTTCCGGCGACATATTGTTGGTGTGGTAGGGTAGCACCAGCATAAGGGCACGCATGTGCTGGGCCCGATTATGGTCGCCGGCGCGGAGCGATTTGGCAAACTCTTCTCGTGTCACATTTTCAAACAGTTCCTCGATTTCTCCCCTAAAAGCAAAACAAAAGAAAAGGGCGTTAATGAAGCGTCACGGAAGAAAGTATCCCGTAGTTACCTTGTTAGCCTGGGAAGCGAAGGATCGAGGGCCAAAAGTCGTTGCACTTCGGCGATCGTTTCGTGCACATCGTGCATGGCCTTTCGTGCCTGGTCGACGTCCAGATCGTTAACGTCCCGCGGGCGTATGACGCGGTGCAAATTGTAGGCAACAAAGTCGTTCCGCCTCGGCAGTCGCCGTAGGTTCTGTGGCATGGGTCGCGGGTACGGCCATCCGTCGGCCAGGGCTGCCAGCATCAGTAGCAGCAACACTGGCAGCAGCGATGCAATCCGAGCGGACTGCATTTTCAGTGAATCCGTTCCTGTGAAGGAGTGGCGTAGAGACGATGAGTGTAAGTAATGTATCAAAATACACTAAAGAAATAAGAATAATTTCCAGTAGGATATTAATGGATTACGGCATACATTCTTTTTGGGATAAAACAATATCAATAAAGGTAACAGGAATTTGCATTTCTAATCCAACTAGAAACTCAAAAGACATTTAAGAGACTAAACGAACTTGAAAAGACCATTGTACGAGATTTACACTGTTGTATCCACCAAAACATCTTCACTCGTAAAGTATGGTGAAGTCGCATAGATCTTGTCAGCAATATCGTATAGGATTACACAAAGATTTACAAATGACCAGAATCTCAAATATCAGATCTACTCTTGCACCTTTCATAACACCCGTATCTATGTATGTATCGTAAATAATATATTACACGATCCAGTATCCGTGAGGATCATTTCTTTTAATATTTTTTCCTAAAGGGAGATTGAAACACCAAATCTTTAAATGGTTTAAATAACTGTAGCTTGTATCACGCCGTAGACTGTAACCGATGTGTCAATAAATTGTACCGATGGGTATCGAGATCTGTCGACTATTGAGCAATAATTTAGAACCCATAGGCCATTAGTCCAAACAAATTCGACATACACTTAACTGATGTAAATATCATTATGTGGCTTTCCTATCATGTAGTAGATATCAAAAAACTTCAAAACAGATATCAAGTTTATTAAACCAAGATCAAACATATCAATTAGTTGCTCTATGATTTAGTGAACTGCATTCTTTCATGGGATTAATGTTAATAATATGATATAATGTTGTCTAATATTAATATAATGTTGTCAATTACTGCAGAATATATGCAGGGAATATGGGCTAGGAAAAGACAAGGAAATATACACTAACCAGCTTCAGCATGTGTGCCGAATACTGAAACACGAAACATTGTGAAGGAAATGCATCTGGCATTTGAGCTAAGATTAGATGTCGGTTAAGCTCAACATAATGGAGCGGAGAGTACAAGAGGGAACATTTTCTCTGCACCCTCTCTAACGTCTGCATAGCGGAAGACAGCACCATTAGACATAAATGATCGCGATTTTCGTAGGCTATATGTATAAAGCCCAGTGGTTTATTAGCTTTATTCGCAATGTAGATAATAATATCTATATTAATATTTGATTTTTATTTATTAAAATTCAACAGATCCTAGACAGCCCCCGGGATACTGATATATTCAGCAATTAATTTAATTATTATAAGCTTTTTTGGGGGTTTTCTAACACCCTTATAATATGTATATTATACCTCACAATTTGAAGATTTAAATTTTACATTACGTCGGGTGCTTTGTTTTTTATCAACCACAACCCAATGCTCACAGTGTCTATGGATAAATGGCGAATTACGCAAACCAAACTGTCGGTCTGTCCTCTTGCGTTACCTGCACAAACACAAATTCCATTCCTTAATGAGCCTCGTCGTATGCGTCGCGGGTGGGCGACGTTTGATGGCAAAATACCGTCCCCAACGACCGGGGCACACTTGCTACAATGCGTTCCCACTTTCTGTGGTCACCGAGGTTTTCGTGTCCAAGACTTCCGAGACAACATAAACCCATTGTGGGGGGGGGGACAAAACAAAACAAAAGTGAAATTGTTACTCAAAACCTAACACTTCAACATTGCCTGATGGTGTTGGAATTCGAAATTCATGTGTTTCTCACCGTAGATTGCTCGTTTAGAAAAAAAGGTAGCGACACCTCCAAGCAACGGATGAAACCAACTGAAGAACTGAGAGGACGTTTTCGGGTGCTAGATTATTAAGGCCCCATTTGTTTCGCAATCTATATTGTATACAATTTGCACCGGCAAACCATAAAACGGCACTCACAAAAAAGGTGGCTCTCCTTACGTCAAAAGTGACGCAACACGGGGAACATCATCGCACACAATGTACTGGAGGTTACCATCTTCCAAAAACACGTGCGGTCAAAACAGCAGCCACGGTATAATATACCTTGCAAACAAATAACATCTTCCGGAACGTTGATAACCAACAGACACCCCCAATGTCGCTCGCCTTCCGTGCAAACTGTTGCAATAAATGCAGGTAATAAAATGAACAAACCATCCGGCTCGCCGTTATTTAATCTACATAAATTATGTTCCATTTTTACTTTCTAACAACACTTGCTTCGTTGGCAACGGTGTGAAACGGTGAGGGGACAGCAGAAGCGTCCACGACGGGCGTTTTCCATTTCTTCGGCCTATATCTTCCGTTCCCAAACTTATCCTACCGGGTGTATAAAAGAACTGAAACAAAGTCACCCGCTCTTCTGCCCACCGTTCCTCACCAATGCCTATTCTCTTCTGGTGTACACACACAATCGACACAAAAACTGTTACTTTTGCTTGTGCAGTCAAACGTGGTGCCCGTTGCTTTTCTATGTCTGGCCGAAGGAGACTCGATGCAACTGCAACGAAACAACATAAAACAACACCATTGCGCAATGCACAAATCGCAACACATTTCCCACCCGTCGGATCGATCCCCACCCGAGCGAGCGGCTTGGGGCGCGGCTGAACACGTGAAGGCGTTGCTGCCGAAGGTTACCACCCAGTCGTTTGTAAAAGTAGTTCACCAAAAAAAAAAACACACACACACATGTGCTCGCCGGATCGTATCCAGCCCAAATCAAGGTGAATCGAAACGTTTCGGGCATGGGTGTAGAGATTGCGATCGTCAAAGGCTGCAGCAGTTTGGTGTGATCGACATTTTTGAAGGAGATGAAACAAACGCCTATCAAACGGGGTTTCTAATTTGATTTAGCAAAACTGAATTCGCCGAAGAAGGTTGCCAGGGTTAACGGCTGCTTTGAAGGCTAAAGCTTCATCCAAAAGAACGAAGATCACAGCTCGGATCATGGTAAGTCTGGTTGATTTTCGAACTGATGAAGTGCGATCGTGTATCGTGGTGTTAAGAATAGAACGTTGCAAATGTTTTAAGCTAACGCAGTATAACAATCAACCGCTTCTTTTCCTTTACAACAGCAATCATAATCGACCTACATCACCTGCTTCATTCCTATCGATAATAGGTGTTAACTGTACAGGCAAAGCAAATTATTTTTGCAGCGCAGGATATGCAAAAACCTACAATCACGGGTTTGCATTCTGCAAATCGCTACAACACTTAGACCGTTATTTAATTTGAGCGCCGCCTCCCTTTCACCGGAACCATTCCGTATCAATTCAATTCCGTTGTATCATTCGAAACGGATTGAATGGTCGATAGGGTATGAGCGGGCCAGTATATCTTCAAGCAAGGTATAAATATTGCAGGAATTTTTACACTTCATGTAAGGAATGCTCTTTTCCAAATACTTGTGAGTAATTTAAATAAAGTGTCTTTAGGATTGAAACAAATGTGGAATAATAAATCGCTGTAAATTTTCAATTTAATGCAAAAAAGCTTAATTCCAATGCAACTTTAAATCATTTTTATTAAAATGCGAGAAATTCCTTCAAAATACCTAATTGAAGAAAGAATTCATATTGAAGTTATTGAAATTTATAAAATTGATATTACATGAAAATGATTAAATGGTGCACATTCACCTCTCGCTAGTTAAATTGATAAACAAAAAATCTTCTTTACTCCTTTTATACTTCATTGATTCATTAGAGTAGAACATTCATCATGATCATGATCACGATTGTATATTTTGCATTGAAAACGTTGAATTCTATTTTAATCCCCTGTAATTTAACCACCAGTTCGCATTTTGCTCCCATTTCCCATACAAATATTTGCAAACAGCAAAATAACGCATTATGCACTCACAAAAACTGTAATGTCCATTGCTTTTCGCACACTACACTACAGAGCTCTAAATCAATTCCATTTCACACGTGGGGAGGCATTTATACCACAACTTGAGCACACACACACACACATATATATATACATCCACTAACACACGAACATCCTGCTCACGGAACGGCTTTTAGAGCAGCAAAAAATGGTTCAATTATGGGTTCGAGGGATGTGTTTTGTATAGTTTGATGCAGTCAAAAACTTACTTTCCCTTCCTGTAAGTGTTTTTTTTTGTTAATGTTCGCTTACAACCATGCACAAACTGAGCTTAGTGAATCTTCGTCTTTGTCAGTTAATGGGGATTTCGTTGATGTTGTTGTTGTGCACGTGTGTTTACGGTACTATCATTCAAATACAGCCAAAATAATCTGATCTGATAATTGCGACCCTTCAATCTACACAAGTACTACTCTTGGCAAGTAATAACAACTTCACCTCTTTGTACCAATTTCTCTTGTTACTTCTTCAGAAATCAGCGCGAGAATGGCTCTTGAACACATTGCCGATCTTTCACTCGCGATCACTCGTGTTCGGTAGGGGAAGTCAGGGTTGGTTCGACACTACGGGTAAGTTCGACACCTTGCCGTTTTTGTATGTATAGAACTTTTTGAAGAAAAAAAACTAGTACACATAATTTACTATATGTCAACTGTTTCGAATATTTGAGTCACATTTCACTGATCAGACACCTGTCAATTGTCAACAAACCATTATTATTTGTATCATGTTTACTTTTTTATATCGTAATTTGAAAGTGTCTGTATTTTATACAGATGTCCCTTAACGATGTACGACAAACGTAATAATCAAGCTGAGCAAACACGCAATTAAAAATACCGTAGAAGCTTTATAACACAAGATATCAACAAACCAAGGAAGTTATAATTATGGAATTTAGCTATTATTCTCTCACAACGCGTTTGCCAAACTCGGACTCAAAACATGTATTTTATATATGGTTTAGGCTTATGAAAATTAATATTGTTATGGCTTTGACCGTATTTTAGGCTTACTTTAGGCCGGGTAGGCTTAACTGGAGAAAAAAAATACTCGCTGGTTTGGAATCACATTGACCGATGTTCGTCTTTTGGCTTTGGAGTTGGCAGAGACAAATAAAATTGAACAATTTTCGATTGAATAAAAAAAAGAAGAAGATTACTGGAAGATGGCTGCCAGGTTATTTTTTTAAAGGAATCTTAACCAATCATTCCGTTTCGATGTCTACTAGTAAGTATACATTGGCAAAAGTATTGCAATCAGGGGAAAACCTTAATGTGTCGAAACTACCCCCAGTTCCCCTACACCTTGATAAGCTTGCGTTGCAATAAAAGATACACAGGTTATTGACAGGGCGGGCGTGCTAAACTTGTCCTGTCCTGGGCATCCGGATCGCAGCAAACGCAGGTTCAATCGCTTTCCTTCCATAACGCTTTCTTCCCTATCACTACACCTTGACTACCTGTTGATAGCACGCGATCTTCCTGCAACGACCAACAACTCCGCCGTACTGTTATCAATCACCACAACTCGCTCTGCTCGCCACCACCGTCTGCGCCGCGCGAGACTTACGCTCCTATTACGTTAGGATCTTCCGCAACAACCGGCTTCGCCTGATGGCGTAATAGAGAAATTTCCCTCTCCCGTGGCAGCTTGCCGCCTTTTTTGCCAATAAAAAAACCAGTTCCAAACGGCGCTTGCCCATGAGCGAGCCATGAGTCAGGGGGATCTTCCACAGCCCAGCCTTGTACGGCCGGTGTGTGAGTGAGTGTATGGATCCGGCACTGTTGCTACTCTTGCGTGTTGTTCAGACGCTCTTAGTGGTTCTATTCCGGTATTTTTTTTTGCATAAACACGCCACCACTCTTTCATCAACACAGCTGTGATGAGGTTGTAGCCTTCCGCGTGACTTTGAAGACTCAGTGTCACCAGCCTTCTGTGTTTTTGGTAGGGTCGCAAAGATGTGGATATCTATTCCACGCATATCGTCAATGTCTGCAACTTATGTACCCTCGCGGTAGGGGATAGATGATCGTTTCCAATTTCACGAATAGCCCATCGAATGAAAACATTAGCCGCGATCGCCGCGACCATTTCGAATTGCCGTGAAAGCCATGAATGGCTCGTGAACCATTTTGCCCGATATTTGCTTGCGTGCTTTCAAGGGTGAATTGGATTTGGTACGGATCTATTTTTTTGCCTTTGCTGAATGTCTAATATACACATTTCGTTACACTAATAATACTAGTCTCAGTGCAACTGGGATTAACTTTATGCACACTTTCCCGAAGGCACCACACCACATCGGAAGCTTTGGAATACAAAGGTCATATTTGAACCGGATTTTATACGGTAAATTGAGCATTTGTGGGGCGGACTTTGTTGTAAGTCATGCTGCCTTTCTACATCTAGCATACGTAGAAGATCACGTCTATCACATTTAGTCGCTAAAAATCCTTGACCGTCAACCGTTCAAGAGGGGTTGAGGGTCTCAGATATTTTGCATGATCTGGAGTATTAGAGTAGTAGAATAGTAACTTTTATGAATTATTTACCGAATGTGAGTACTTTTAGAGGTTGTTTATGTTCTTATAAAGGAACTCTGTTCTTTTAAATACCTTGGAAGTTTTTTTTTATTTAACGAGTTTCTCTTTTATGCGACCGTTCTCGTCAATGGTTGATTTGCGACTAACTAAATGAATCGATCGTTCCTACATATATTAAAGTCAACTTCGATTACACGGCTACTTCGTTTACATCTTATTTGACTCTGCGAATATTATATTTCGTGGTTCTCAATGAACAATAATCAGTCCAACATTCTCAGACATCATCAAAATTTGGAAGGATGCATTCGGAATTTGGAAGGATACAGAACATAACGGAACAGAAGGATATAGACAAGTTTAATTCATTCCAGTGAAACACTTCTACTACAAAAACCCATTAAACAGGAGGCTTTTTATTGCTCGAAACATTAGTAGTAAAAGTAAAATAATTAGTCCCTTTGAGTTTTTGCAGCCGAAGAAATTATTTCATGACGTTCAAACGGTAATTCTTTCATCATTGAGAATAATTAGTTCCTGAATTGGCATAAATGTAATACAAAAGGGAATATGTTTTTCATTCATCCCAAAAACACAGAACAATTACAGAAATATCAATAATCCACTCAAAAATCAAATATAATAAAACTTTATATACACAGGCTATATCAATAACATTTTCCTCCATTTTCTCCTTTTCCTATGTTCTACTGTTTCTGATGATTGATCAATATTTGATTCCTTTCGTATGTTTTCAAATTTTAAATTAAAACTCTATGCAGTAATGAGATTGCTTCAAGTCGCTTAAGCAGAGAGTAGCATAAAAGAAGAATTGCGACATTCTTACTGATTGTTCACGGGCAAACCAAAGAAGAAGCTATTTATTTGCCCATAAGTGCTCCAAAAGTCCCCAACGTTCGTTCGATGTTTTTCTCATTGTTTAACGACGGTACATTAAAGTCTAATTTGCGCTTTAGCTTTTCAGTTAGTCCACACGATCCATACACGTAAGACAGAATGGTATTTAAACCAAGTACTAAGATCATTCTTGCGCAAGGAAATCATTCTCTACACGAGATTAGAACCAAGTACGATTACACAGCACAAGACAGCACCGTAAACAAGTTAAACTCATCTTTACATTCATTTGCCCTAATTTCCTACCACTTCCACCAAGAGACGATTGAACAATGGTCTGTGATTGTGATTTGCAACGGTTTCTACAACGGAAAACATTACTCTCTACATTCCATTACTAAGGCAAACCCACTTCGACCACTCTATGTGTGCAAGGTAGTGGTCGAATGCATTTATTAGCAAAAAGCACATACAATCCATGGCTCGAAATTGAACGGTACCTCACACCAAACATGTTTGATGAAAGCGACAGCAAAAAGAGAAATGCAACATCGCCAAATCTGTGTCACTCGAATCAACCGTATCCTCACACTCCACACGACGCTAAGTTTACGACATCCAAGCGATGATCCGCAATATTGTCTTCCGCCAGCCATACAGCCTGTCATGTGCGCCACACATCTATCGCAAAATGATGCTAATCTGTTCGTCGCAGTTCATTGCCATCGTTGTCCCATCGATGCAACGGGGAGATGCATCGTGCTGGAGTGCATCCCACATTATCACCGGTGCATTACCGTGCGGAGGCCACGGTCACGCGAGAAGACAATGGAGCAGTGTGTGTACCATTGTGCCGCTGTGTAGCGGTTGTGACCGATAGGGCAGCCCTGCCACTGGCGGTTGCGTGAAGTATGCAATTAGGCAGCTTTCACTCGCGCCCTTACTTAACCCCGACCCCGGCACGTGAAGGGCATGGACATACGCAGCCATGTGTGGCGTGCTGCTGCTGCTGCTACTACTAATAACAATAATAGTGACGAAGCCACCCAGTCATGCCGGCAGAGGAAAGTTCAAACAGTCCACTATGCCGCCACACCGCAAGAGGGCGTCGAGACGTTGAGATTGTTCGTTGCTCGCTGTTTGGTGGGCACTTTTTCAACCCGATACTGGCGGCAGTCGGTAGCCGCCCCCTTCCCCCCTCGCCTAATCATTGCAGTGCGTAAGCAACCGTGACCGCTTAAGATAAAAGCATTGACCAACGTACAGAAATCGGTGAACCGGACCAGGAGAGCTCTGCCGAACGGACACCACCAGATGCCCCTATCGTACGAACCAAAACTTTCCCCTCCAAGTGGCTATCATCGGGGGATGCGTTTTCTTTGTTGTGCTTTGCGAAATTTGACACTTTTTTCCCACTTTGGGTTGCTGATAGTGGCAGGCAGGTGAAACTCGGTACTCGGTGTTTCTTGTGAAGTTGCAAGCAAATTTTTAAAACTCTCAAACGGACGTCTCATGTGCCGCAGAAATCTATTACAACCAAATTGACCTAAGCAACTGCATTCGATCAAACTGCGGATCACCAATGGGCACAAATACGATCAAAACAACAAAGGCGCCGCTTGCACAGAGCTGTAGTACTAACCAACAAGACTCTAATAGCACCATCACGATCTGGGGTTGAATAGATCATCATCAAAATATGTTGTTTTGTATCATTTTTTTAAATCTCGTGACACGCTCTCAGATTGGATCATCTCTATCGATCTACTTGTTGTGTGCAGTGATCGAAACAAACGTCTTTCGAACAAAAACACATTTAAAAAATGGGTAGGAAATTGAAACAACAAACGCTGGGGAGTTGCGGAAGATGCCCGAGCCAACCAAGTTCACCTAAGGGATGCGCTGCACGTGTTACGATCCCGGTTAAGAGGAACGCGTCACGATTTCGCACCATTCATCTGCCCTGCTCACAGTGATACAGGCTCGAAGTGATGGGCGGACGTTCCAGAAAATTTTCCATGTCCAATAAACATAAACATAACAGATCATGGTCATACTGTTCTCAGTGAATTTCTTAAAGTAATACAGATGGCGCCACTATACAATGTGTACAGATGGCGCTACTGATTATATTTGCTAGCCTTATATTTGGTTTCTCAGTCACTCACATCTCTGCTATGAGAATTGGATATCGAGTACTGACTAAGCAGATATCACGGTTCAACATCAAATATTGTTAATTCGCATCTGGGGTATATTTTATGAAAAATATAACATATCATTTAGATCCAATCTAATGATGCAAATATGGACAGCTCTTTCATGAATCTTTTTTTTTTGTTTTTGTTTCTGGTTGTTTCATGTTACGTTTTATATATCATTGATGAAAAGGCATTGGCGATCATGAAAAGAGCAACGTATGTCGCAACCAAAACATCTCTAAGTACAGTACATATTCCTTAAAATGATTGTTATACAATTACCCCGCTGTCGAATTCTGACTAGAATTGGAAAAGCAATGTCCATTGACCCATCGTGAGGGACCAGCCGATGAGGGACGATCGGAACGGGGAAGTTTCAACTCAACTAAACACTCTTCGCGATGGGGTATCTTCTTACCCAGGGCATGACACACGCAAACACTTGAAGGTGTAAATGAGGAAGTGCCAAATCATTATCACATGTGTTGTTCCGCTCCAGTGTGAGTACATTGGGCGTTTTTGATTGGTGCTTGTTAGTGTTTTTGCTTTCGAGAACATTCAAACCATGTTTCCAGACTTTATGAGAAAATTGAAGCCACAAAGCCAAATATACTTCAGAAAATTTTATGTTTGTATCGGATACAATTTGCTGTGGGAAGTGCCAGCACTATTAAATGTTCCTTCTCGGTAACCTATACTTCCCTCCATGCTCTCTTCACCACGTGAGTCATTTTTGTTACGTTGTTAGCCGTGTTGTGTAGTAGTGCAGGTGATGGTTCTTATCCATGAACCGTTAATTTTGCGGTAATGCTTTTACCAAACATAACGCACCGCTTCTCCATCTGAAAACGCTTTTTTAACCGCCAAATTCAATCACAAATTGCGGCAAACGATCATCGCTGTTCTCGTTTTCGCACCGTGCTCCACATCTAAATACGAGGGCGTGAAATGGATCGCATGGACCGATCGAATGAGTGGCCGGACGAGCCGAAGCTTTTAATGCCATTATCGGTGCTAATCGGTAGCAACGAGCCGCGATCGGCGCTGTTTAATATCTGCTGCTGCTGCTGCTGCTGCTACTTCCAGGATCGGATTCCAGAAGCCCGGCGCGGGTACGCTTGTTCTGATTTCCCGCGCCGGAAGTGGGTGCAGGTTCCTCTCTCCATGCCTCCAAAAATTGCGTTAGAAGTAAAGCGATTGAGCGAACTACTTCACTGATAGGTTTGCTGAACGAGCCGAGAACGCATCTATTAGCCTATATTTATAGCTCGATAATCGTGTGCGCGTGTTCCGTTACTGCACCGAAATGCGTCAAAACGGAGGGTGGAAATGGGGATATAAACTGTTTAAATATTTCACCTTAAAATCTCGATCACGTGTGTGTTTGTTTTGATGGTTTGGATTCTATGCGTTGTCCCGGTTCCGTTTTGTGGGTTCCGCTTACTTTGCCAGCCACCTTCTTTTTTAAGACCAATTTAAGACCACGCAATCCAGCACAGACACATTTGCGTTAAGTAGCCTGCGTAGATGAAGTAGACACGGATGGCTTTGGGGCGGATGATCATTCGCACAAGTATGCGCCGATAAAGCACTTGTAACTTTAATCAAATTAAAGCCATGGTTTGAGTGAGCTACAGCTTCTGTTGCTGCTGCTGCTGCTGCTGCCGGTTATCGGTGTAGGGCCGGCGAACCGAACAGGCAGCTCCCGCTCCCTCATTCCACACACGTTCGGTAGTAAAGTTGTGATTTTTATGTCAGCATATTTCAACGAAAGTACACCCTCCAATCAGCATAATAATGAACGATCTTTACCTCGATCGCTGTACACACCGGGACCTGGGGAGCCCAATAATACATAGCGCGGGAGGTGTAGCGGAAGAGAAACAGTAACTAGGATTGGTGCTGGTGGCGTGCGTCTTGTGATGGCGCCTGCTATCCCCCTACTTCGGAACGAATCCGTCGAATCTGTCTATTCAAATTAGCGCTCGGTAAGCTCAATTTGCCCATTTTATAAGGCGTGTATACCGTACACAAAACGGTCCTAGAATCGATAAAATATGTTAGTGGGTATCGGCGGCCCGTCCATCACGAAGATGCAATATAAATTACAGCCGTAATCATTGAAATATTTTACACCGCACGCAACAGCCCTCTGGTTCCCTCGGTCGTATCTCGCGAATGTCTAGAGGCTCTCCAATATGGCACGAAACAAAAAAAGAGAATGTATCGTATCGATCGAACTATACCCGGTTGAAGGAAAATCCCTACATAGAGGGAAGTTCACTCGGAGCGCTCATTTTCTTCGGAAATGAACGTTACCTTTAATGACCTTGGCAACAAGGGAAGAGGAGATCATACCCCACCAACACTACAAACTTCCTTGCTTCAATAATGCTCGGGTAAATCACCTGACGGAGACATTTTACAGCTGTCTACACTACACAACCCGGCACTACACCAACGAGACAACCTGTGTGTGTGTATGGGGGGAATTTCGATCGTGCGGGAAAATAATGAAAACAGTGTGACGGTGAAACGAGGTGAAAAAGCTTCGACGACGACTTCCTCGGAGGCGAGTGTCGCGATTTCAATGATCGGGTAATTTACACCTATACCTTGTGCCGTCGCAAAGCCATGTTTGTCCCTCTCCCGGCCGCCCTTGGCAGATTGACTTCGTGAGCGGTACTTAATAACCCAGCTGCAGCTACAGTCGACAAACCAGTAGCTGTTAGAATAACCCTCGCGTTGATGTTGTATGGTGGTTGTTGAGTACTAAGCGGTACAAAAAATCCAAAATTTAAGATTCTGAATGAAAAATTAGTCCCGTTAAAAAAAATCCAAAATTTAAGATTCTGAATGAAAAATTAGTCCCGTTAACACGATCCTACACACATTCTGCAATCACTGATCAGTTCAATTTAATGATTTCATTTAATGAGAAGACAGATCCTAGACAACATTCTTCAGGAGATCGCTATTCTTCCTTTCAGCTTCCATATCTTTCCATACTTAATAACAATGTTATGGTATAATTAATCAATATCATAATATCTTTATGGTCCATTAGTCTCACATCTAACTCCGACTCCGAATATTCGAAGTGAAATTGATAGCAATATAGCGATCGTGCTGAACCACCCCATACCATGTTTCAGATCGCTAGCATATCTGGTCTACTATTAATTGATTTTCAAACACAAGCATTGGCGCTTGTAGCATGCCAATTTAAAAACTAGTTCAATTTCCTATCAAATAAATGCACCATTTTAACGTGCTCGGGTAAATCACCTGACGGTGCTGAACCACCCCATACCATGTTTCAGATCGCTAGCATATCTGGTCTACTATTAATTGATTTTCAAACACAAGCATTGGCGCTTGTAGCATGCCAATTTAAAAACTAGTTCAATTTCCTATCAAATAAATGCACCATTTTAACGTCATTACAAATTCAACCTTTTTGTCCCAGATCGTTCGCTGCCTTATCACGTTCAAACTCCCATCAAAGGCTTCGGAAAGCAACCGAATTAGGTATGCTTCTTCCGCATCTGCGCAGGAGAGGATGACAGTGTCGCAACTCCCTCACTAAATGTCTCTTAAACAAAAGATAAGACGCACATTGATTTATGTCCATCCATCCATCGCTATCCTCCCTTCACCAAAACCTAACACCCCCCCGCCCCTCGCAAAAGGCACGCAACTCCAACCACAGGAGGTAATTAAAATTTGCCCATTGACACTCCACCGTTCCTCCCGCTCCCGTTGCTCCCATCCCAATCAGCCTCGTTGAGATTCACACCGTCCTCAGGGCACATCGTACACGGGGTCTACCGAGCTAAACACGTTGCGCCGAGGCGCCGCACGTTTTCGAGCAATTAATGGTCAAAAATTCGCCCAAATCCGCCTATGGTAAGTAAGTCTGAGCTGGCCATCTTGGTACGGAATAATTCTTTTCTTGCCCACTGCCCACTGGCGTGGCATTCTAAAACCGTGGTGGCAAAATTTTAATGTCCATTCCAAAGACGTCCAACAAGGAAAAAGGGATAAAACTCTAGCGTACACGCATACACGCAAGGGAGAGCGCGCGCGCTCGCTTTAACACCTCCCCCATTATGGTGAGTGTCGGATTGTGTCCACCCAGGTATTCTGCACGCATCGAGGCGAGCTGCTGCTCTTCTATGCACACGATTCTATAAAACACTATCAGTGGCGCGCCGAATGTACCAGTTTGCGGTCGGGAATCGGTCGAGACAGACGCCGCCGGTAGAGCGCTGTAGGATCGTGCACATTACAACAGACAGTATCTGTGCTGCTACTGCTGCCACTGTCATCTGTCGTCGAAGGTGCAATTGCGCTTTTCTGTGTGGGATTTTCGATAGTGTCCGGTGGTGGTCATCCCTTCCCATCGGTGCTCGCAGTATCGCCACGTGTGCTGCAGCCGCAATAGCAATCCCGACTTGGGTTCGCGCAAAAGGAAGAAAATCACGTTCCTGTTGCGTCTGAAGCTCAGTCGCCCGCGGACAGTTCTGTTGCAGTCCCACTCCAAACCGGTCGTTAAAAGCATCCTTTTTGTGAACTCTGAAATTGAAATCGTGCCTGCAAATAGCGATCAGTGAGAGCTCGGCGTTAAGTGAAACTGAGGTTGGAAAGTGCAACGTTACCATCGCTAAAAAGGTGTTCATCATGCAGTTGTCGATTGGATCGAGGTGCTGCCGGTCTGTTTCCTCACTGCTGTTCGCGCTGCTGCTAATCGGCGGTAAGCTGTGATTCTAGATTAATTGCTAAAACATCGATAAGAAGTACACGTTCGATGCGAAGAGTGCACACTTGAGAGAGTGAAAGATTGCGGGACAACCTCTCGCCAGCGTGCGATTGTGTAAACGCACCTTCCCTCCTGCTAAATGTGAATAGGTGCTCTAATGCCGGGAGGATTACTAGAGCACTGCACTGGCTCTGGTTGGTTTTGGAGGGGCGCTTAACAGAAGGGTTTGCCTAAAGGCCAGTAGTGCTCACATGCGCGCTCATCCACCGAAAGTCAGGGGTATCTGTGTTGCTGCTGCTGCTCACCGCAGAAGCAGTGACCTCTCGGCACACTTACACCAGGAGAGCCGCAGCCGCACAATTGCACCCATAGGTGTAGCAAAATAAAACCGTAAACCAACCTCCCCGCCACAGGCGGCAGCCGAGTTTATCTAACTGCAAGCGAGCGGAGCACGTGGCCCGTGTTTTATGAGCGGTAATTCTCGGGTGCATCTCGAGAAGGGCAATC
>AXCO02003692.1:0-22875 GCA_000473525.2 Anopheles melas | reverse complement strand
TGTTGGGCGGATAGGCCACCGGTGGGCGTCGGTACGAGCGTGCTGCCCGGCTGCTTCGACTGCTGCTTGTGGGTTCGTCGCTTGCTTTTTGGTGTCGTCGGGGAGTTGCTGGCGCTCGAGGAGGACGTGGAGGTGGTGGTGGTGGTGTGGGGATAGTTGCCGAGCCCCAGCTCGGGACTGCACAGGCCGTCCGGTTTGCCGAGCGTCGATCCGATCGAGCCGAGCCCGAAGTGCGTGTGCCCGTTCTGATGGTGATGGTGTCCGGTCTGCTGCAGGTACCGGCCGTTGAGTATGAGATTGTCGGTGGAGGTCGAGACGACCGACCCGGGTGGACTAGTGGAGGTGGAGATGAGCTCGCCGCAGTAGGACGTCGAGCTGGGCGCTTCCAGCTTGATCGGCGGTCCGTGCTGCAGCCGGTTCTGGAGCAGCGGCATGTAGCCGTGCGTCAGCAGGCTCTGCAGGGTGGAGCTGGTACCGGTGGACGTGTGGACGGGCGAGTTCGGCAGGATCAGCTCGCTGAGCGAGTCCTGCTGCGTGACGATCAGCTTGCCCCCGTCCGGCACACCGTTGCAGGTGCCCTCGATCCACGCGTCCAGATCCATCCAGGAGTCGCGCGTGTCGTTGCCGTCCTCCTTCTCCACCTTGCTGCTCGGCACGGTCGTGTCGGCGATCGCCGACCCGATGATCGCCGCAATGTCCTCGATCGAGCTCATGTCGTACTCGGACAGCTCCTTCGTGTCGACGAATATCCGCGCGCCCGACACCGAGTCGGCCCCGTTCATGACGCAGCTGTCGGCGGGTGCGCTGTAGATTTTGGTGCCGTCCAGCGAGCCGTCCGAGAACAGCTTCACGTCGGCCAGGCTGCACGTCTGCGAGCCCCCGTTGTCCGCACTCGTGCCGTCCGGGTTGAGCACCGAGTCGGGCAGGCAGGTGGACGTGGAAGACACGATGTTGTTGTCGCTGCCGGTCGAACCGACGCTGTTGCCGGTGCCGGGCGCTCCACCATTGCCGTTCGTGTTCCCACTGCCGCCACCGAGGTGGCCGTTCGTCCCGCTCGTGGCCGCATTCGCGTACGTGTTCTGCGTGTAGTTGTTGTTCTCTTCCGGCAAGCGCTGGGCAATCGCCGTGTAGTGGTAGCCCGAGATCCCGTTGATCGACAGGTGGCCCGTGTTGAAGGAGGTAAAGGAGGGTAGCGGCTTCACGTCACCGCTGCCGAGACCACCGCCCCCAATGTGTCCGTTCTGGTGGCCGTGGCCGTGGCCGTGTCCGTTCGCCCCGTTGCTCGTGATGGAGGCGGCCGAGTTGAGCAGCAGGTTCTCCAGCACGTCCATCGAGCTCTTCTGCGTTTCGCCATCGCTCGGCAGCGAGTCGAGTTCGGCCTCGAGCAGCAGCTTGTGACCGTCGAGCAGGTACTGATCGGAGACACTGGTGGACTGGTTCCAGCACGGGCTCATTAGCAAACTTTCCACCTCGACCGAATCGTTCTGCGAGCTCATCTTGCAGTTGACCATGCTCTCGAGGTGCATGTGGGCTGGGCGGTGCAGGTGCTGGGCGTTGGTCGCGAACCGGGACGCCTCTCCGTTGTAGAGCAGCTCGCCCCTTGCTGACACCACTGCTGACGTGCCGGCTATCAAGAGCTTTTGAAGTCCTTCCAAGGAATGTTACAATGTTTTTTTTTTGTTTTAAGTCAAATCAAACGCAATTAGACTGCGGCACTTATTGAGATGACGGCGAGGCTCGCTCGCGCTAAAGGTGGCGTAGGTACCACACGGGTACCCGGGTAATGCTCAGTGCTCTGAGCTAGGCTCCGATCGTTGGTTCGCAAGCTATACTCCGTTGAAGATTCTCCGCCGATATCCGAAGCTGATCGTGCATGGTCCCGGCCTGAACGAAACGATACAAAACAGAAACAAAAACGAATCGCTTAGATTGAAGTTGTGTTGAGGAGTACGCCAAGGTGCAGATTACATTACAATCTATCTTAAGAATATCCAAATTGAATCTAGGTAACTTAATGCTCATGTTTAAATTGTGTTATTCACTAACTAATGTAAGGTAAAGCAAATGTAATTAATGTGATCTTTCATTAAATGATGGTGGTGCATTTAAAAGCATTCTGAAACCCCCAATCAGTCACTGGGAACTCGGTGACTTCGGTGTCCCAATTCTCCCAATCAGCTGGTAATGTCTTGAAAAATGCTTGACAAATATGTAAACACATCTTTTCTTGTTTTACCAGCGCATTATTGAGCCCGTCCCTCACCCGCCGGTCTCTACTGGAAAAGTTCAATGCTTTTGTTTGCCAAACGCATTAGAATATTCAAAACAACGGTCAAGAGTCCGTGGTCCGGCTGTGCCATGTTGTGAGTGTGTCGATATGTTTTGATTGTCATTGATGCCGGTCAACTCAAACAAGCCGATTTTAGGTCGAGTACATAAAACCTTTCCTTTGCTAACCCGTTTCCTGCGGGATGAAGCGTCCCTAGATAGCGTACGGTTTTTTTTTCCGGCATGATGCGAAGCGACAGAATCGTTGCAGCTCTCCTCCTTTCGCTCATAGTATTTTCTCAGACAAATCACCCATTTACCACCGCAAACAATGCAGCGGGAACGCGTGACGCATGACAGCAAATGAGCGCCGAAAATAATGGAACATGATAGGTGCCACAGCGTGTCGCATTGTCTGTAAAACGAACGCAAAACGGTGCCCCGAAAAACAGGTTCGCCTGTTTGAACAGGAGCTGTCAGTTGAGTGTTGCGCATTGGTTTTTGGGGGACCATCACCAGTAACGCAAATGCTCACGAGTGCCTGTCGTTTGGATTTAGGTGTTTTAGGGGTTGAGTTCACGTCGTCAGGCTGGTTCCTCCCTGGGGTGCCTCCAATAACCCAGAAAACGGATGTAGGTTTGTCGGATGATCTCCTTCCCCAGCCCGTGATCTATTTCCATAAGCACATTGCAACACGCCGTGCTAGATTCGGTCGCTTGGCTCTAACCCGGTTCCCGACCGACCGACCGAGAGGTTGCATGTGTCATTTTTTTGCTTCTCCCCCCCCCCCATCCATCTTCCCTTCCCCTTGTTTCGCTGGAGTGCGGTCAGGTAGTGCCTTGTTGGTGGTGCACGCGTGATGCGTTCAGCCGGAGGCTCATTTGCATGCGACACCAAAAGCGCAACTCGGTTTACAGACGCGCGCTCGCGCGCTACCGGGGTCGTTGAAGCGCAAGCTTGGAGTATGTTGTGTTTGCGTTCCGTTCCTCATTAATCGGGAAAGGGGAACCTCTTGGAGATGGCAAAGCGGCCTGGCTTGGTGAAAGGCAGCAAGCGTCGTACGCTACATATGAATGGAAGACGATGAGGTGGCGGGCTGGTTTTTGGGCGAAGAAGCAACGGTCCACAGCAAACAGCCAGGCGGAGAGCAAATAAATAAAAGTAAACAAACCGGAGCTTCGGTGCGGTGCGATCTGTGAGTGATGAAGTGTCACCGTGCGCACGAAGCTGCTTGTCACCTGGTGGCCGGGCGATTTGTCTTGTCGGGTCGTGATGGATTGGGAATTTATTCGCGTGGATTTATTTGCCGAAGTCGAACGGCCCGCTTTTTTGTGCGTTATTTACACGGCAATTTGTCTTTCTGTTGTTCTGGATGAGCAAGCTGTGGTTGGGTATGGAAGCAGCGCTAAGCGTGGTGAAGGGGTATAATTGGGATCTTAAATCGTATGGATTGCATGGAGATGTAATTGAAATATTCTAAAACAAACTATATACATAAGTCTTACTTTGTCATTAGGAAACCTTCAATGTTTGTTTCCCAACGCCCTTGCCAGTGTAATAATTGCAAAATTGTAACGCACGCTTTCGCAAGCAGGATCCAATTCCAATTCCATTTCCCATTGCCAAACACACGAGAGCGAAAGTATATAGCGACGGAGCCGGATCGAAACAATCGTCCACTCGTCGACCGGCGGGAGGAAATGAAAATCGAAAACTGGCAGCAAATAATTACGAAAGTAATGCCGGCCAACGGCAGTCAGCGGACGCGTCAAAGAGCCAAGCTAATTCCGGTGGGCGTCTGGCAGACGTTCTAATGAGCAGGGATGGAAGAAAAATGGCACCGACGAAGTGGCAGTAAAAGCCCACCCGCCACCGACACCCTCCCTTTTTACAGCCGTGGTTCCTCTGCGCGTTTAAAGCCCAGCCAAGAAGTTGAAATAAAACAGCAATCATAAACCAACCCAACACCCTCCCCCACCGGGGTGGAAGAATAGCACCGCGAGGAATATGCGAGCTGAGAAGTAAAGCAAAACGCAACGATGAAGCATACAAAAAAAAATCACTCTTCCTATCATCCGACCCATGGCCCAATCATAAACATGCTGCTGCCGCTGCTGTGGAATACGTCTGTGCAGAGCATTCCAGTAGGTATTATTACAGCCACAGACACATACACACTCACACACACTTCCCACCGAGAGTCTCGAGCCCACCGCATCCAGTCAACCAGCCAGATTGACCTATTTTCCACGTTCGGGTTTTTCCATTTGTTCGCCCGGTTCGTTCGGTTCGCTCGCTTCCCAGGGAAACATGGTCCGCGTCCCTCGCGCCATCTGGGGCTCCCGCGCGGGACCTGCGCATGGGTGCGAAAGGGTTGCAGGCGGTTGGTGCTCTTTGCGCGAAAGCGTACCAAAATGGCCGGTGTAAAGGTGGAATGGGATGGAAAAATACGTCGTACAGAGCGAACGGTTCGGCGCAGGAAATGTGCCGACCGAATGCTGGCACAACCCGCGTGAAAAGGGAACGGGAAAATTCGCTTTCAATACAAGCGATGCCATGTTGTGGGGAGGGTTGAGGGTGTTTTTTTTTTCTTGCGTTGTTTTGTGGAGCCCACTACCATTTCCGACGATCATTGTGGCGCTATTGTGTGAGGTGTGTGTGTTCGAGAGCCCACTTGCCACCTGCATCAAAGGGGGATTGAAAGAGCAAGTGATGGAAGGGCAGGAAGAATATTATTCTTCAATGCGGTCACAGTACCACTTCAATGGCAGTGTGTATAATGTATGATGCTTTGTTTTAAGTCTGTAAACGTTAAAGTTGCAGTGTGTAAATAGAAAATTAAAACAAAATACAGTTGTTTAATTTTGCTTTAAGGTTTAATTCTTTCGATCATCACGCCTAGAAATAAATGCCGCATTTTATGTGCAACTACAGACACCGTCAAGTAATATTCACCCATCGCAGGTTCGTCACTGTTGCCATCGTGCAAATCTTTTAGTTGTTTTCCTCCCTTGCGGTTCACAGCTACGGCAGTGTTTGTGTGTGTCTGTGTGCAGTTTTGTATATTCTTTTTTTTTTCAATCATCCCCATTCCTCCCGGGCCCCTCCGGTCCACAGTGGAGCGCACTTGAAAACCGGGTCTTCACGCACACAGCGATACGGCGCATGGGCGGCCCACCGCGAAGAAAGAGCGCAAAGCGGAGACGAAAGTAAACAACAACAACAAGAAATACCGTTATTCGCGAGACCTGCTAACACACTTCCGAGTACGCCGTTTGCAAGCAGCACGATCGCGCCGACCACAACCCCTATCCGAGCCACCCCATTCGGGGGTTGTTTGCGAGTGTATGTGTGCGAGAGAGAACGAGTGAGCGAGGTAGAGAGTGGTGCGAGAGCGGACGAAGAAAATACTAAAGCGAGTATACGAATGGGCGACGCAGCTTGGCTGAAAACAGAGAGCTATCTTTGCTGATCGCGTACCATCTTTGTCTCTTTTCGGCTTGCGGTTTGTTTGGTAGGTTCGTCTTGCTGCTTCTATCGCTCATTTTCTCTACTTTAATGTGCCATTCGCATTCCGCAGTAAAAGGTTTCTGGTCTATCGAAGACACAGCCAGATGCTGCAGATGGTGAATTAAAACGCTTTAAAATGATCGGTAGAACGTGTCAGAAATGTTTGCTAAAAGTGTTTGTGGCATAATTGAACCTTGCTTACTTTGAACTTATTTTGCAAACTTTTGCTATACGTTTGCAAAGTTTTTGCACGAAGGTTCGCAAACTGTAACAACGAACACCTGTTTTAAAGCAATTTTTTGTTGTTGCTTCCTTCAAGTCGAATCATTCACAGACCCAGAGCGGAAGAAGCACGAATGCGAACACCTTGATTTCGTAGCCGGTGTGCGGCCGTACGATTTCCTCTTTACAATTCCTTCATGCTTTCTTCGCCCGAGGCATGTGCCCCGAGTGCCGCCGCCCTCGGATGATAATGATGCTAAATGATGTTGATGATGATGATGATGATGTGGTGGTGCTGGTGGTATGCTCTCGTTTGTCCCTATCCCATATGGCAACGTTGCTATGCAGGTTTTTGGGGTGGTGTGCTAATTGTTATGTTTATGGAGTATGTATCTTTTTTATTGTCTTTCTCATTCGCTCTCTCTCTCTCTCTCTCTCTGACCAGCGTGAGCTATATTTATGTTACAATTTTCCTCTCCTTCCCTTTTCCATGCCGTTATCCCCACACGGTCGCTGAGCATCAATCGCTCGCGATCGATTGGACTGCACACCGTCAAGCGCTCGCAGCAAACATTGTGTGCACCAATAATTTTCTTAACGATGCTACGATGAAGGCATTGGCCGTAGCAGGTAGTAGGTTTCCAGGTGACTGTTGTGTTTTTTTGTGTTCGTATATTACTCGATCTCGAACAGAAACAAACGTCCGAAGGAAAATAGCTAAGGTTGTGTGCTGCGCAAATTTCACATTTTCTACGCCATTTGTATTACATTCTTGAAAAGTATCTATTTTGAAGTCAGAAGTTAAACTATGCTTTCAGTCAATATTTTCCTCTAAGAAACACCTTTTTAAATGTTTAGCAAGTACAAATGAGATGCTCGACTAACACACACACACTAACGTATACTTTATGGGCAATCTTTGATATACCGTATGGGAATGCATGTTTCCTTTCTTCTCCGGTGACATGGTATCGCTAACCTTTGTCAATAGGGGCCAACCCGACCTTTTGGAAAGGTACGAGGTGTTTCGGCATCGTGCATGTTTTTTTTTTTGTTAATGTCACCACCGTACAGAAGAAGCGTCCAACTTAGTGGCTTCGTTTGCTCAATCACAGGTGAGAATGATAATGGGCTCGGTCGAGAAAAGGCGAACGGTTAACCACGAAACTTGTTTTGCTTGCGAGGGTCGCTATTTTTAATCTTACAGTCAAATACGGCCTAAAATGAGATGTGAAGAAATGGGCGTCGACGCTCATAAATATTCCACGATAAAGCTGGGCTGGGGAAAACCCCCACAGCATGTGGCGCTACCAACATAAGATAGCTTAAATGTAGCTTTCTTTTACCTTGCCGTTAGAGTCGTATGCAAATTAATTAGAAAAGTAGTTAGCAAGTTGCTGTGTTAGTGTGTGTCGTATCTTCCTGTGCAGTAAATATTGATGAATTAAAATAAGAACAGCTATTCAATTAAAGCATCAGGAGATGGTAGATATTTGTGACTGGTTAACGGATTTATTGCGCATATTATTTTAATAAGGAAGACAATCAGCAAAATTTTCTTTTTCTCAAATAAAATTTGGTTAATGAACTTAATGCCTTTTGGATGATGCTATAACAGCGATGGATTAAAGCTTGTCGTATAAAAAGGCAAGCCTTAACGTCTTGCTGAGTCTCACGCCATCATTTCAGCCGTGCTGGATGATCGTCTTAAAATCCCATCGGCTAAGGCCAATGTCAAGTCCGAAACATTTTAAAAGGTCAACATCGTTCTGACACGAACGGCACAAAAAACAAAATCGATACATACCCTGTGGCCACACGGCACACAGTCGAATGTGGGTCAGATTGCCGAATTGCCGAACCAGAAACGGGGCGGCTGCCATCATCGCAACAAACCGGGATAGTATTTCCAAAACGGCAAGAACTTTAACCCCGCGGGCGGCGTTTGCCGTTGTTCGGTACTCGGTCGCAAATCGATCCCCGTTTCAGGGTGGGCAGAAAAGGCTCACAACGGAACAATGATTGGCGTGATCGTGAGAAGTTGAGGCAGTGGGCAAATTCCGCACCGGCTTGTTGTTTGCAGTAAAAAAAAGAAGAAGGGAGAATGATAAAAAAAGTAAGCTTGCACACACATCAAGGATCAGCCTGCGGCACTGTTCGTTTTATCTTACAGATCCATTCCTTGTTCAGCACCATCCTTTTTATGTGGGTTACCACTGAAGCAGCCAAACGGGCAATGACCAAGCGCAGTGTGCGTATCAGTTTTTTGATTCACACAAGCAAGCTAGCAAAATTAATCTTTTGGCAAAGCAAAAAAATAAACTGTCCTCGGCAGTGAAAAGAAAGAGCAAAGTTGCGCGCTTCTTCTTCTCTCTTCTCAAAATGCTTCGAGATGAAATGCCAGCTGAATCGGCAAGCATAGCGTTACGCTTCGCAGCAATCTTGTATGAGGTCAGAGCGAAGGTTCCTCTCTTGCTGTACCGTTGAAGTCTTTTGATATTGTTCATCGATGATGATTTATGAGCTTACAAATTCTTGCCTTTTTTTTTTGGTGCGATGTGGAAGAATAAAAACTTGCTTTGTAGAATGTTTTTGCATATAAAAAGAAGCGAAAGAATTATAGCTCATAAGTCATCGAAAAAAGCATGAATATTTATCAATGCAAAGTGCACAAAAAACGCACGTTTTTGACGATGAATTGTATGGGGTTTTTTTTGTAAGAAAACATTTTCGATTCAAAGTCGGCTTAAAAAACGAAATTTTTCTCTATTCATGAATGAATTATTCCATTGCAGGACGTAACAATGAATGGACGGTACTACATCTATATTTTTGCACTGCCCATTTCATCACTTAAGGCCAACAGGGGTGTCATAAATCAAACGTTCACTAATTTGCTCATCACACTGTTGCCACCGGACGCACGAAACGCACCGGACGCATGGCTCTACGCATGGCCGAACGGTCGCCGGTGCTACCCGAGACGTTTTAATTTATTAATGAAATGTTGCCCGAGAAATGTTGTACAATTTATTGCGATGCGTTCGCCCGGGGCGTCTGGTTTGGGTGTAAGCAGAGCGTGACCATTGCAAGTGCACTGCTTGACGGTGTACAGTTTGGGAGCACCCAAAGACACTTGCAGAGGATTTCGGTCAGCACTGTCAGCGTGGTACGACTCCTATGCGGGTCCGTTTAATAGCAAAGCTTATCCACTTGCTAAAAGCACCTCCAAAAACGGGTTCAAACGGCTACCGGACAGCGATGCTTACCAACCGGTTGCAATCTGCCCGCTAGCAACACGCAGGAATTTGTAGAAAAATGTACCACCCGTACCGCCGAAAGAACCTGTCACCCAGTTTCTAGCTTCTGGTGCTGGATTCATTAATCACTCCGGCAGTATGCAGCCGGCTGCAAGTCGGTTGCAGCCTTCCGTGACCTCGGGGATGGATTCATTTACTGCATTTAGCACCGAGCCACTGCTCCCGTCCTGCCGGCTATCGAAAATGAGCTTCCCAGCCTCGGCACACTGCCCGGTGCGTTCCTGCCAGCGACCCAAAACCCACCCGGGGGGAAAGGGTAGGGCAAACGTGTGCCTGGCCTGGTGGCAGGATTTTTTCTTCTCACACCGCTCATAATGGCGGCGCCCGGGTTCTGCTCGGGTTCGGGCCATTAAAAATTAATCAGAAGCGAAAACTAGATTCCCGTTTACATGAATCCCATCCAACTGTATGTTTGTGTGTGAGTGTGTGTGTGTGTGGTGAGTGTTGATTTTTCATGCTGCTCCGTTTGAACTGGGCTGAACTGAACTTAGCACTGTCATCACGTCTAACGATCGTTTGATGGATGATGTATCGTTCTATTGCTGCCGCTGCTACTGCCGCTGACAGCGAGGATCACGAATGTGGCAGCAACTGAGAGTGGGAAAGCACATCCCTGCACGAGCAGGATGCTTTGAGGAATGATTAATATTTCCAATGTTCCTTTTTTTCATCGCTCTAGATCGGTTGTTTCCGTTCCTCCCAAGGGTACGATTCTACGGTTGGAGTGGGCGTGAAAAGGCAAGAAGAATTGAATTGTATCCATTCTGTAGCTTTTGTAGTTGGAACGCGTGGGTAGGGTTAGCGTTGAGAAAAACTTAAATTTGTTTTTTTTTTATCTCCACTTGCTCTCTAGAAAGGGTTACATAATTAGGATGGATCCATTTGTTGAAGGGTAGAAAATTTAAATACATTTACAACGCGAGACAATTAAAGCGTCCAAGTTCCATTAAATGAAAATAATATGTTTTGGTTGTACCGGTTTTTTACACACTGAACCAAATTGATGATGAATGGTATTTTTTGAATATGTTGTTTATTCTTGTACAATTCATTAACTAAATGGCGAGTTTCAGTTTCAAATTTAAATACAAAACTTATCCATTAGAGAATGAATGAAGTTGATGAATTTTATTTTACTCCCTTTACGATTTCTGCACGATGCATCTTCACAATCTAAATAATGAATACCCATTGAGCTATGTTACTGATAACTATTGCATTATTGCATACCTATAACGCAATAGCAACCAATACTGTTCGTTCCACTGTTCCGGTAAGACCTGCAGCGCAAGGACAAACTTACGCTTGTACAATCCTTTGCCCCTTGTGCTTACTCAATACCAGGCAGCATAATTCGGTTCGACCATCAACTAACAAGTGCTGGCGGTGAGCTGACGAAATCACGCCACTGAAGCGCCCGCACACACGCGGGGCGTTCTAATGCGGTGCTAATTAATTTGCTTTGCTGATTAACCGTCACAACCGAGGGGGCCGCCTGCGTGACGCGCTGCCTTCCCCTGCTAACGGCAATTAGGGGCCGGGTGAAGACAAACGACCATTTCTTAGCGGTAATTGAACGGTGAAACAATATTTTGAAACACCGTGACGACGTGGCGTTGGTTGCACTGCCAGCGAATCGGATCGTTAGAACGTCCGCGCCGGAAAGCTGACCGAGGAATCTGTTCACTAGCGCTGTGTGTGTGTGTGCGCGCGTGGTAGATCGGTGTAAACTAAGCTAATAAGAATATTTCGTGGTGACAAACGGTGCAGCAGGAAATGAGAAAATTGAGCAGAAGCAATACAGCGATACTCGGTGACTTACGATGCGATGGATCGTGAGCCAGTGGTGAAACCAATTATTTGCGCACCACACCGCCACCGTGGGGTGTGATGTTGGTGGGTTTGGTGGTGGTGCAACCGCGACGAACGAATCGCGTGCCCGTCATCGAGCTGCGTCATCGTCGCAAGCGTGCCGCAACCGTTCCACACGCTTTTGTCGTCCGCCACCGGTGGGGGCCTTGTTGCCGGAATAAGAGATTAAATTTTATTTTGGCAGCTGTAGCGACAACGCAACAAACGCACCAGCAAGAGAGAGAGAGAGAGAGAGAGAGAGATAGAGCGAAAGACAAGCCCCAGTCTAACAGCATTTGGGTATACGGGTGATTGAAATCAGTGAATTGCCATCGTCGCCATGATCGAAGGTTGGACATGGCTGATGGTTTGGCGATCGTAAAAATCAGCGAACCATCATTACTAGCATATCTTCATTATTACTATCATTAGTATTATAACGCCTTATGGTGGCGCTAATGGTATTGGGTAGCTATGCCACCCGGGGTAGACAAATCGTGGAGTAGCGCATTTGTCTACGGGTCAGCTTTTTGTCGTAGTTATTTTCTACCCAAGAAGAACGGTTAAACATGCTATGGCTGTTGCATCGTTGGCTGTCAAAAGGTGTTAGCGCAGCGCATCCAAAAGGCCAAGCGGGCCAAACTGAAGGGTTGCGTACCGTTGTGTGGTGCTCATCCGCTAGCGATTAGCGTACGCAGAGGGCGTTCGCGCACGAGCAAAAGAGGGGGAGGGTTCGTCGCCGGAATCTTTTGTCGGTGCCGGCTCAGTGGAACTGGTTTCGGCAACAGCGGCGGCGGCGGTGGCGGAAAGCACCGCAGTGGAAACTATTTCGGTGCGGTCCGTTTCCGAAAGGGTTGGAAATTGCATCGAATTTAGAAGAACCGGCACCGCCCATCTCCTCTCCCTTACCCCTGCAGCGCGCTCTTTCTGGTCCGGGGTGGTTCATCGGCACCGCTCAAGGCGCTGCAGAGCTAGCCTTGCGCACCGCTATTTATTAGCTTGTTTCGAGGGATCGTTACGATGCCGAATGTTTTCTGATTGAATTTGAGCGGATTCGGCTGTAAATTGCATCGCACGTTCGGCAGGTTCGGCTTGGGTTGCAACCGCACCGGGCAAGCGGGGTGTATCGATGTCTTAAGGAAATAAAATCAAGATGAGGCAACACCGTCGAATTCTTCGGTTGGCCGCCCATTCATTTAATTAGCTCATCGACCACCACCGCCACCATCGAAGGGCGGCCGGGCCCGTTCGCTCGCTGCGTTCTTTCGCTGTGTTCAATAACGTTAAGCTGCAGTTTTGCTTTTTGGACCGCTGTATCTTGACAAGAATGAATAATAATTATGGAACCGAAAAGTCGTTCCGAGCCTGTGCCTGTGCACGCTTTTGTGTTTGATAAATTCAATACAGCGATGACATGCAAACACCCTTGATGCATTTATTGGCGTGGTTAGGGTTTTAGAGGCCACCCGTTCATTGGTGCATCCATTTCGACATCGGCTTCCTATGGCACGATCAGCCGTATTGGCTCACTAACTAATGAGAATCAACACGCAACGATGGTAACAAAATGGTTCCAAACTTGGTGGCACTCTTGCTTTGGCTGGTGCATTTGAAATGAACGGGAAATGTAACTGTTCGATAGTATAAGAAGGTAGTTACTGTTTGGCTCATGCAATCAGTTGGTAGAGTAGGTTCGTATCCGTTAGCGAGACCAGAAATGGGTTTTAAACAGTTTAAAAACGATGAAAATATAACGCCGTGCTCGGTTTCAACTAAAATACGGCTGTAAGGTGAGAAATGCTAGAAATTAAAGCAAGATTTTGTACCATATTTGGTGAATCCTTATAATCTTAAAGCATGAAGAATTATTTAAAGCAAAATTAAAAAAAACTGGGTTATCAAAGCTATAAATAGTAAAACAACCACATGCTTTGAGCGATAAAAAACTATACGAATCATGAAAAATTTCACCCAATCAACCTAGAAAACGTGTCCCATCATAAATAATGTACGCACTTGGCGCATCGCTCCCAGCCTCAATCAATGAGAAGCATAAGTTTAATAAATGCAGGGGAGAAAAGTGGAGAATGGAAGAAAGAGAAGAAGAAAAAAACGCAACCAACACCGATGAACGCTGACCTCGAAACATTCCGGAGCCATTCAGCCAGCGAAGCCACCGAGGCCAAACCATCCGACCCTCATGGTCGATTATGAGGTCAAGTGTGCGCCGTGTGCCGCATGCCGTGCCTTATGCGCAGGTTCACATGCGCACCGACCTAATGAAATTATCAATCCTTCTCACACGGTGCTGCTCGGAGCACGGTGCTCGTTTCCAACAATCCATCTGCAGCGCGCGGTGTAAAATGGTCCGGCCCCAAAAAGAAACGATTTCTTCGCGTTGTGCGGAGCACCGTTTTCCGATGGGGTGTGCGCGGTGTGCTGCGCTTCTTCGAGTTTTGTTTCCGACGCTTTAATCGTCTGAAAACTGGATCTCGTACGTTTTGGGTAATGGAACGAAGAGCAGAGCGCCACTGTGTCAGTAACGAGAGAAGTAAAGCGGCTACGAATCAATTACGAAAACGCAAACGTACAGCGTGTGTGCGTGTGTGTGTGTGCAATTTTAGAAAGAGCTGGCAAGTTGTCGGCAACATATGACATCTGTTGGTGTTTTACTTCGTATTTAAAAGCCAAGCTTAATAGTGACTGTTCCCTGTGAATTGCTGTCAGATTGGGTGCGCGCTGGCTGGCATTCACTGCACACTAATTGTTTGTTGTTAGAAAACTTGAATATTATATTTTTAATCAAAAACTCTGCCTTGGAACACATTGCCCCAAGAACCACCGAACGTCGACAATCTAACGGTATCAGGGTTTGGAACCACCGGCACAGGCACGATACACAAATTAAAATGTATAAGGCTTTACTCCGACGGTGCTTTGGGCCTCTTCTCCCTAAGGCGTTCAGTGCGACAGCTGAATCTAAAATGCTCGTTCAGAAGATGGATAAAGCGAAGCGGCAGCGATTGTAACGTTTTATCAATCCGTTTACCAAAAGACAATCAAAAAAGATTTCAATGCTGGTGTTAGGAAGGAACCTTTCTGCAAGTGGAGAACGATCTTACAGATGCGGATGTGGTTAAAACTTAACTCGAGTCGATTAAATGTAAACATGTTCGCTTTTCTTTCCCTTAAAGTGTGCATTGTTTTTTTTTTCGGGAGTGACAGAACGATGAACAATGCCTGGTTTCAGCCGCTGGAAACGGCACCCACACTGTTTAATTCAATCCACTTTTTTGGGGAGGCTGGCTGGATTTAATTCGGGTTCATGCGTGGGTGCCTTACTGCTTGAGCAGAAGCAGAATTAATGTGCTGTATAAAAGCACTACACTGCCCTGGACAGATCAGAAGGCATTGGGGACGAAATAAATAAATAAACAATATCCCAAAGCCAAGCGTCTGCAAAGATGCGGGAGTCTGAACGAAGCACACACAAAAAAAAAACCGCGTGAAATGTAGTCCAGCCAACGATGCAGTTATGTTTAAATGTTCCATCTAACGGGGTTTGGTATTTTTCAACGCCACCGCTCGACCGCTCGACCAAGGGCCACATGGTACCTGCCTTCACTCGCCCCACGAACCAGCCAGCTGCTGTAAGCGCCGGTTCGGTGCGATACAGTTCGAAGCCGCTTGGCTTTGCGTTCCATTCTTAAACCCAGCCAGCGGCGCGCCGTAAGCGTTGCGCATTTAGGAAGCGTGCCAGACGGCGGTATGGTGCAAATGTGACTGGAAGCATGGGCGGCAACGGGCACGCAAACCTGGTGGTAGCGTTTTCTGTTGTTTTTTTTTTCTCCTTCTGTGGTTGTTGCTGTGTTTTTGTATTCCAACGGGCACTGCGCACACGCGGTCGGGCTATGCACGAGCGATTTTGAGGAAAATCAGAACAGAACCGAGGGCGGCCCAGCAGCCTGGGCCACCTTCAGCTAATTAGCGCGGTACCGGTGCTGCCGTGCTGCCGGCCAACGGGGTGTTCGATCCGTTGCAGGTGCATTGTTTACATAATAATGCAGTTAGTGCATAAATGTGGCCAGCGGAAGAAAGGAGAAAGAAAGGAAGCGGAATCGGTGGAGGAAATATCGTTAGTGCAGGCACAACCAATACGCCACACAATAAGCTCAATATGTGGAGGTATTTAAACTCCGTTTAAAGCGCAGCCATTTATCATACGCACGCGGTGGGCAGATAATAACATCATCGAACGGGATTAAACATATTTTATACGATACGATACACTTCAGGGCGATGCATTAAATCAAAGGTCCTAAAGCTTTTTTCATTACACAGAATAGCTCATGCAATATGTTTTACGCAACCACTAATATCTTACGAATGTCACACGTTGCTCAAGGTGTTCTACTGGATCAGTTCAATCTCGTTCCATAAACAATATGCAAATGTCATGGAGTGATAAAAATCATGCTCATTTGTTGCTATCATTTCGACACCTTCTCCGCTACGTTAAATTTGATTCAAATCGCGCCTAGTTCCCAAGCGCAACCCCCAAATGCTGCGTTCTTGCGTGCCATCGGATGCGCGTGCGTTGGGGTCAAAGGCATTTTGACATATCGATACAGAAGTAACGGTGCATCGCACCAAATCAAGCCTATCCCGGAGCCACCAATCGAAAGGTTAGCCTTCCTCGGTAGGTGTCCATTGTTGCTTCATAAAATCATTGATATGTACCGCAACCCCCTACACGTGCGGGAGTCATTCGGTGATCGTCGCGTGAACGACTAATCTAAAATTAGAAGCCTTATTTCCAATTCCGATCCGATGTTCTGCGCCACACGGGGAACGGAATTGTGCTCACGGACCGAATCCGTATCGGTCGTTACGCCATTGACTGTAGCCATAGATACGAGGTGCGTGGAGATCACACGCACTGCGTACCGTTCCGTTGCGACAGTTTTACGAAACCTTCGCTTCGAAAAGTCCACTTTGGTGCAGCGGCACACGGCGTTGGCGTTGTCTTCAACACCAACCCTCTGCCCCATCTCCTCCCGTAATGGCCAATGTCAAGTCGCTGCAATGGTTGAAAAACACGTTGCCTGCCCTTTGGCAGCTGCCGTGCGTATTGCGCATAAGAAACGCCGACCACGGGGTCCAGGTTTAAGGTCAATGGGAGAATCAGGAGGCTGAGGATGCACGTGTTGCGATGGGGTTTTGGTTTTGGTTCGGCTGGGACAGGAACCCACGGACGGAAGGCTTTGCAGGCAGCAAGTGGGGGCGAGACGGGGATGATGCGTTCCATAATGCATCTGCCCCTGTATGCGGAACGCATCATGCATAAATTCATAAACGACCAAAAATCCCTTCCCGCACCCAAAACCTGAAACACCGAACCGAATCGAATTGAAGATCGGCCAACCTTCGGCCAACCATCTGACGACCACCGCGATGAGCCTCCGTTCCGCAACCCGCTCCAGCCAGCCCATTCGCTCGCCCAACAAACGCATCGCCGTTAAGACATCCATTAAGCAGGCCCACTAATTTGCTCCGAAAAGCAAATTGAGACCCACCCGGGCGGTGTTGCGTAGCGCACGCGGTACGCATGTTTTTTTTCTTCTCTTTTCATTTTCGGAACCTCATCTTCAGCGATGAGCCCGGGCGGCCCCTGGCGTCCGGTACGGTACACGGTGGAAGCCGCGAAAGGGGAGAGGGTGGAATAATGGAGCACCGACCAAGGCAGGGTCACGGAATTGATCGCGATGCGTGAGCGATACCGAACGAAATGGACACCGAAGGCCGGCCCCGCCGGGTCTGAGTGCCGTTACTTTTTCACAGTCACTGACCATGATCATGATCGTCACCGTGAGCCCGTGAGATGCTGGCTGCTTTAAAGAAGGGTAGTGCGAGGAGCGGGAGTTGTGGTCAGGTTGTAGAGCGTGTTCACAAACGAGGCTCTTACTGCAATGCAGCACGTTTGGGTGAAGCTTTTCTTCTTCTTCTTCTTCTTCTTCTTGGAGAGCGCCAATGGTGACTCGCTTTTTTGGGGAGCAAATTTAGTTTGACCGAGAACGAGCACCGTACACGAAGAACTTCAATGCGCGCGTAAGGCAGAAAACGGTCTGGTGCTTTCTTTTGCTAGTTTAGATGAAGCCATACACTCTACCTCCGTGGAACTAGATTATTAGAGGAGGTTTAATTTGATCAAAACTATTTGGTTTCGTTTCCCCTTTTAAACAATGGTGTCGCTTGGAGGGTTGATCAGCCTGAAGGAGGGAACGACGACAACCTGATTCTCAGTCGCAGCGCACGCAACCGGAGTTCGAACAATTAGCGGCACTATTTTCTCTAATTATGTCTGTCAACCTGTGTGCCGTTTTGGTTGGTATTTGGTTTTTCGGTCTAATTTGTACCACCGAGCAGCAGCAGCAGCAGCAGCAGCATGCCGTAACCCTCTGCGTCATGTTCTGCTCCGTCATGATGTATTCGTAGTCGTAAATTTTGTTTGATTCCGCAGACGGAGATTGAGCATGGTGACCATTTGTTGACACAATTGCATAAATTAATCTTTTGCTTATTAGTGGGTTGGGTGGGAAAGCGCGCCAGAAAAGAATGTTTTATGTACTATTAAAACGTGGAATACATTGCTGAGAAACAAGTTGGTGCGAGTGTGTGAATGTGTGTGTGTCTGTGCGTCTTGATACTGATACTAATGATCGTGCTATCGATAAAGCAAGTTCCGTACTCCACGATCGCTTAACAGCGTATCGTTGGAGCTGGGGGGAAAAAGCACGGGACACGATTTTGCATCCGGGCAGCGCTCCCGCAAGACGCTTCCACAGTAATTGGAAGCCACAGAACCTCTCGGCTCCTTCTCCCAGCAGTGTGGAGAAATTTATTCACGCTCTGAATTTCGCTGAAGGCACCACGCGGTAAGTGTTGATGGTTTTATTGCGTGGTCAGTTCGGTTGCCTCCCGGATCCCGGGAGAATCCGGCGCGCTTCATTCAGCGGGCGCAAGACGCAAGCATTGCCTGTTGGGGAAACCAGATCCATCATGTGCACCTCATGTGTAGGGCTCCCGTCGAACGGTGATCGTGTTTGTGTGCGGAATCGGGACGGAGCCGGTTTCGGCTTACGGACAGCATGAATGATTCAAGTTACCGATAAACGCTGCCTGCCCCAGCGACTGCCGTCTGGCCCATTCTTGGCATGCTGGATGCTGGTTGCACAAAACGGTGCACGCGGCCGGAAGGTAGTTACGGGCTGGCAAGAGCGAACCGGCGGTTGGCATGGGATGGAATTGCATCCGACGGGCGCAGACGATCGCCGTCGCTGATGACGATGGCGAGTCAGTGAAATGGAAAGTAGGTCATGCAGCCCGCGGGACCAGGATCTTGTGTTTGGACTTCAGGAAAAAGGTTCTTGCCATATCGTTTCTGTTGTTGTGTCTTTCGTTTTTTTTAAATTGCCTTATTACTCACATGCGTTTTCGTACATGCGCGCATGATTGGTGCTCTGCAGTGGGTCGTTTGGAAGTGGTTTTAAATAATTGTTTTTAACGTTATTTTATTTCACTTCCTTATCAATCATTCCGGAGCACCAGTTGTGGCTCCGGTTTTAAATTTGAGTTTTTAAACTCGTATTTTTGGGGGGGGGGGGGGGGGAACGAACACTTACCGCAGACGCACATAATTGGCGCAATCCATAATGGTAGTTTTTCCTGTCTGGTGTGGGTAATGTATTTTTGGGTAATGCTTTTTTTTTGCACATCTGAACACTGACCGGGTCGATTTATCATCATTATTCGGGACGTATAATTTTCGTGAAGTGGGACGTGCGTGGAAGGTTTTATACTTTTTTGGCAAACACAATTATGGGTGGTACTTGCGCGTACCATTTTTTCGGTGGTTTGCTGCATGTATTAATAAGTGCAATGCAATTTTACTTCCAACGAACATCAACATCAACGAAGAATCTAGCTCAAATAGAGCACACGCTTTTTAAAGCTTGCGATCGATAGACATGCAAATTGAAAATAACTAATAATAACATTCGCATCAAATGATTTTTATGTTTCCAAGTGATTGGTTTACCACTGCGTGTTTATGCAAATCACACCTCACCGTACGCAGTGCGCTGTGCATTAACGAAACAAGCAAATCATCAAATATTCAGACGTCCCGAACCCGACGGCGCCGTGACTGTGAAACGCCGAGTTAGGTATTTAGGTCAACAAACTTTAAACTGTACGGACACGGAATGTCTTTCACCCGTTCCACTTGTGACTCATTCGTGAATTGGGTTTACTCATCGTGTGTGGAAGTATTTTCGGACGAAGCTACTACTACCGGTTACTAGGCAGCGAATGAACGATGACGCTGTGTATTTCTGTGTTGAGTCCAAGCGATGCAATGTTCAGTATATCTTTCCTCCAAGATCCGGAGGTTGTGCAATCAGAGAAGTGGGAAAATACAACCATACACTATGCGGTGGTTACTATCCTTTCCACGAATAGTGAACGATGCTTAGTCAAATGAGGAAATATCGGGTGACTCAGGTGATTGGCAATCAAAGTATAATTTTTCCGAAAAAGTTGAAGAAAGCGGAATTAAGGAGTTCAAAGGAGTTATGATTGGGTTTGTAGCAAGAACGGGAATTATTGTATTAGGCTCTGTACAATTGTTAGCCAGTATACTTTAACACCATATAAGGTTATGCAGTAGTGCTAGTGTAAGTTGTGTAAAAAATGAAAAGTAAGCCAACCTTTCACTAAGCGATTAAGTTCCAGCGGTGGAAGGATAACGCCCTCGGCATCCGTACGGAACGGTTTCGATCCATCCTCAACGAGAGATGCAATACGTTACGCGTGCGAAACTGGGACCCATGGAAACAGGCGTGGAAATGGAGGCATTAAAATTGACTTACAGGTCGGTTCTATTGATTATGGACAGCGATCATCCAATGCCGTCGCTAGCTAACAGTGGCCGCACGTGCTTACTTACTCTGTACTACGTGCAGATGGGGCGACGTGTAAAAGTATCTATTCACAAACTCACTGTTACAAGCATTTGCGCATGCACTACGCAGATGATAGACTGCACATTTGTGTGTTGGTGTGTTTTATATCGCCCTATGAGGCAGCTTTTTTTTTGGTTACGGCCAACTTGCATGTCCGGTGGAAACGGTGGAAGAAATTTGAGAATTCCCCAAAAGACGTAAAAGGGTCATATTTTTGGCGGTATGCTTGGAAAAGTTGTTAGCTACTGTTACATGGGATAGAATGTGAAACTAAATGTTAGTAGGACTGGTAACACTACCAAGGTAAAACAACGTTTACTGTTAAGCAACGATAAGTGTTAGAAGTAAGAGACAGCGAAAGATGTTATGTTATTGAAACTTTGAATCATTGACGCACTTTTGCCACCAAAACGATGTTAGTAGCTTGCGCCCTTGTGTACCTAGTAAGTTGGCAAAGCGTGAAAAGGGAAGCTAATGTCTAATAGATGAAATGATTTACAATAGAAACAGGGCAAAGGTTGTACTCACGCAAATCGTTTTACGATAGACCGATGATAGAAGAGTTGGAAGAGAATATTTGCATAGGTAGATGGTATGTTTCGATCCGCTTTCACCCTTCCACACGGGCGGAGTGAATGTATCAAAAAAAAAAAAGTTATGTTCTGTACAGTTTCAATCCAAAACAAGACGCTCCGGCCAAGATCAAGAAGAAAGCCAGCAAGATCGAATAGAAGTGGTGTGGTGGTTGTGATGTTGGTGGTATAGGAAGAAGGAAGCTTAGCGTCCTAGGCAGGATCAACTCTATCTTTGCAATCGTTCTTTTGAGGGAATTCCAAATTTCATTCCAACGAAGGGTGCACTATGTACAGACAGGAAGGGCACGGTGAGAATGAAGGGGAAAAGGACGCGTGCTTCAGGACCACATAGAAGATCGGCGATGTTGTACTCATAACACTCGTTGCACGACGAACTACGGCTGCCCCGGGATCATTTGCACCCCTTTGCACCTGTACACGAAAGCACTTGTACATACACACACACACACACACACTCACGCACAGACAAATTAACACTCTTTGCTGCAGCTTTCAATAGATCACTAAATGTGCACAAATTGGGCGTTCACTTGGTTACACTTTTGTACTTCAATCGCTGGCCATATGTTTGGCGTACGTAATGTTGTGTATTGGTGGATAAATCCGTCAAACTTCACTGGTGCAAAGAAAGAGCAACGTTGATTTCACTGTATTCACTCACTTATTGTAATGCACTGTGTGAACGGTATAATCAATATTTCTATAACACTGTCACTAAATCATAGAGCGGTGGATAAGTAATAAACATTGTTAGAAAAAATATATTAAACACAATTATGTTTTTAAACACAAAGATTATATTTTTTAATATTTGAAAATATAACTACAAATATGTTTAAAATTAGTAAAAAAAATAAAATAAATAATAGATTAATTAAAGTTTCAAACTATCCAACTATGTCACTATGAATGAGAATAATCTTTCATTCAGGACGAGGATGCTTCTACATTCCATTTATATCAACGATGCACTTGTTGTAATTAGCCACTGGTTTACTTCCGCTTGTTAAAACAAAAAAGAAACAAAATAATCAAATTTTGCGAAGCCTTATTCACACAACCGCTAGTAGCGAAGCATGTTTGTTCGGTTATTGTTGCTGGTGTCAAATCAAACCCATCTACACACTGTGCGGCTAAGGGACTGCGACAACTCGTGAGTAGTGCAGCCACATGCTAGACAGTGTATTTTGTTTTCGTTTTTTTTTGTCATACAAACACCTTCATAAAACACACGCACACACACACTTTTATAAAACATCACTTTATAAATAACCTGGTCAACATTACGCTGCGCACTGAATTGAATGCACATTGACACACTTTTGCAGAAGTTTAATTTTTTTTTCCATATGTTTGTTTGTTTGTTTATTTGTTTTAATCCAAACGCTCACTTAGAACACTGTTGCGAGCGCGATTTATGGCACACGGAAACCTGGTATGGAAAAATGAAGCATGCATTTTAAGGGACCCATCGATCACAACACTCCTGCCAGCCGTCGCACCAGCACACGCGATCATGCTGCCGGACAGGCTGTCTCGGTTGCGCCGAACTTCCTCGTACACTTCCAGCACACGCACCAGCGACGTGGAAGACCAGCACGGAAAAGAAAACTATCCACAGCAACAACAACATCAACAACAACAACGGCAAGAGACAGCAACAAATAAGCGACCAACTCTAAAGTGGGTCATCGTCACCAATGCTTTGGCACGGGGGGGCTTCGGGGATACCGTACCGTCTTCTGGTGCGTGGTAAGTGGACACTACCGCACACCAACTAGCACCTCCGCAGGCCTGGTTACGTTCGTCGGAGAAGCGAGAAGGGGGGATGCACCAGCCCGCTTCCCTATTGGACGTGCGCCTAATGTATGTTCTATTCGCAGCAGCACGTTAAACAGTCACTCTCGTCCTCGGTAATGATTCTTCTGTATACAAGTGTGTGTGTGTGTTTTTTTTTCTTTCGTTAATTCACGATTTTCATCCGCTATCACTCACATTCACTACTGTCAATTATCATTGCAAGGTGTAATACTTTTTTTCTTGCTGGTGTTGTGAACCGATCGTCACGATGATTCAACAACTGGT
>AXCO02003691.1:0-22905 GCA_000473525.2 Anopheles melas | reverse complement strand
CTCGCGTGCCCTCTCTCTCTCTCTCTCGTTCGACAGAACAGTACGTTTGGAATGTGTTTCCGTTCAGAAGTTGCCACAAATCTACCCAGCAAGTGGCCACAAATTCCACCGCCGCGCACGTGAATAACAACGCCCCACACACACACACACACGCGCGCACACAAATATCGTGCAATCAAACACGCTACGGCATCTAAATGGCATTTTAACACGCCAGAGACGCCGTCGTGCTTATTTTTTCCCCTACTCTTTCTTCAAGCTGTTAGCACTCGGTTGCGAAATTGAAAATGGCATATCTAATTTTGTTTGCTGATATCGGCCACAACCGTACCGCAAATATACCAGTTGTTTAAAGTGCACTTTACACGTAATTAATTAATTCCTTTTACAAAGTGCCACCCGCTAAGCTAAGGTGCGAAATTTAACTTTTAATTTATAATGAGCATCAAACAGAAGTAAAAGAAAGGAAGCCTTTTTCAACCCCGTGCCACCAATTAGATACTCCTATGAATCATATATAGCAGAGAGAGATGAATTTGACCTAAAACTGTCTCCCTAGGTTATCGTTATACGCAAAAGGAACACATAGAAATCGAAAAAAAACAGCAAAACCTAGCGCGCGTGTCGGCAAGTAACAAAACAAGATGCAAATAAAAATACGACAACTGCCCGTTCAATCCGTTCGCAGTCGCTACGTTCGTCGCGTTTATTTTAGGGAAGCCACGTTGCAAACGAAAGTGAAAAAATTGCTAAACGCAAACACGCACCACACTGTGGGTAGGAGGGGGAGGTGACTTATTCATCGCCCCAGTTGCGACATGGGTTTTGATGCAGTGCACCACCCCGCACACACCCGGATGGTGTCAGAGAGCAAACACAACGGATCCCGCGACACGGCGGAACCAGATGAAGTAATGAAACACCATTTTCGCACAACCATTACATAATGCTGACGAAAATATTAAACCGTGCAAAAGCACGCAAATAAATAAATCCCCCTCCCAATGGACCGAAACATTTCATGCACGCGGGGTGTGTTGTGTGCGTCAATGACTAGGCGCATCCATGCTTTGTGCCTTTATATTAGGCCCATATGGTATGGGCTTTTCCAGCACACATTTTGATACACAACAGACACCACACGCAGGGACCAGGTTCAAAGTACTTCCCTACTTGCAAGCTGGAATGTGGGATCGATAAAGCACACCACTTACAGCGCTACACTTCCTATCTGTGAGAAGCCGTCGTGTGTATGTATAAATTGAAAATGAAAAATAATCGATCCATTTTCCATCCATCCAGTCGCCGCAGCACTTTAAACAATCCAGCGGCCTTATGGAGAGAGTTCATAAATCAAACAACACAGGCACGATTTTCCCGGATGTTGTTTGCCACCCAACGTTTTGCACTGTACGAAAAACACACCGCCGACTTCTGCGATGTCCAGTCAATGCACTTATTAAGTTGAACCTCGCCGCCGTTCGATGGACGACTTCCGCACGCGAAGGACGCTCCACTTAAAATATCGAACGGACGGTGGCGCAGCTATCGGTCCATGCCCCCCGTTTGATGATGACTTGCTCGATTTCGGCTTCGGTGTTCCGGCATGTGACGTTGCGGACATATCCACAGCACGGATGTGTCACATTCCGCCGGCAAAAACAGTGAGAGAAAGAGAGTGCGCGGCACAGCTTTGACAGTTCGACACACGAACACCAAGACACACAGAATTGCTGTGAGATGTGAAAGGATACGCTTAGTGGAGAGATCTTTCCTCCCCAGTTTTGCTCTCTTGGAGAGGGATTTTCCGAGAACGGAGATTTCTGCTCCCGAACTCCGGAAAAGAGAACAGATGATTTCGGTGTGACCTAGATTCGCCCCGTATTTCTCGATAACACTTGAGTGAAATCAGCTGTTTTCGTACAGTAGAGACCAGGGAGCTCAGGATACGAGCGAATACTCTCCAGATATGTTTTCCAAAATTAATATTTGTGCTATTCTATGGGAAAACCAATATTACAACCTTTTTTTTATTTCAAATTTCAAATTAAATTTCATCCAATGACATCTTCCATTTCGAAAAGATCTAAAATTAACATGGCAATTGGCTCAGATGTTTGTACCTAAACCAACTCTGATGTATCTTCCAAAAACCATAATATTTATTTTTACTTCCCTCTGGCGGTCATACACACAAACACCAGCAGCAGGGAGACCATTTTTTTTCAAGCAAATGCGAACGAAATTTTCACCATTCGGAAAATGTATCGATCATCGTTCGATTTATCACACACGCCAAGGACATCAGCCGGTAACGTAACGTGTTACACTTTCTCCCAATGCGACGTGGACTTTAAACGCGCACCGTTTACTTCCTCTCCGCGCCAGGTGACGTGACCTGGCGCGCAGCAGGGTGTTGATTGCAAACTATTTTTAAAGTGGACTCACAATTCGATCATCACCAGACAGGGTGTGTGTGATATGTCCGGCGACGACTTGTTCAATCGATGTAGACAAACTTCTTTAGTGGCCACCGTTGAACAAACCGTTGGCATCAACTGATGTGTTTTCTCTCAGTGCCAAAGGTTAGGCCCCCGACTGGTAGTTGCCTCATATACATGGCGCCCGTGTTGTTATGCTATATTCACATGAATTCTGCCGTCTTTCACTTTGTGATCTACTACTAGTAGCAATGTGCCAATGTGAGTCTTACGACAAATTACATTTCTATGAAGTCATAAACACTCTGCAGCTCAGACAAAAAAAAACTACGACCTGTAACAATCACCTGCTTCTCAATGACGCTGTCTCTTCCCCGCTGTGCAAGACGATACATCTCGTGAGAATTGTGTGTGAGAAAAGCATTTTACGGTTAGGCGCGTTTGCTGACCTCGCCGAAGGGCATCCATAAACAACCATGACCAACAACGGAGGAAGTGTTGAGTGGGGGGCCGCACTACACCATCAAGACGCCGCAAACGAATGCGTCATCAGCGGCGCATGTTGTGTGAGAAGGGGACCTTCCCCAAAGCAAGGCTAACGTACAGTACACTCGATCTTAACGGACGTGAAATTTACACAACCGAAACCACTTCACCCGGACGCGCTCGAAATGTGATACGTGGTCGGGACAAAAATGAAAGAAGAGTAACTACTTCCACCAGGCAGGCACAGGTTGAGTCGCAGCCGCAACACGTAGCGCAGCAAAGTCAAGTAAAAGCAGTACCATAACAACAAGACCAGACGAAACAAACGAAACGAAATACATCCGCGAGGTCCGAGGTCCATGATAATGGAAATAGCACACACACCGGAGTTGGTTGGACCCCATTGTGTGTGTGTATGAGAACAAACCACAAGGCGAAACAAAATGGTAACAGAAATGGAGAAGCGCGCCAAGCACGTTACAGTGCGCCAGCAGCGGCATCAAGTGTACATATGCTGCTGTTAATCCAATTTGTTCTTACGCTTCGCTGACAGTTTTCGACGAACCCGATGCCATCGACGGCTAGAGAACCGGTGTAAACAAGCCGATGAGAGGAGCTTGTCTGTGTTAATGTGGTGTTAGCAGCGCCTTACGGCCACAGGAATGGGAATGAGTTTTTTGCTCCCCCCCTTCTTAAGGGGCGCGACATAATTCGCAAACCGGAACTTCATGTATCGTTAGGCAGCTCTCTTCCTCCGGTGTGACCATAACCCTTCATGCTTCAAGGTGTACACCTTGTACGACATTAGCAAGACAAACAATCGAACAATTGTGAATAGCGGCAATGATGTTCGGAAGGTGAAAGAGTTAAGCCTCATGGTTAATGGGTAGTACGTGCGCGGTTGTTGCGTTTATGACAACTTCAATGGGTGGAATAATAAAGCGCAGTGTTCCTGACATCAATAAAGTACACCCTGAGTCGCGTTTATCACTCTCCATGACCTTTCATAACTCTGGAAAGATCAACAGATAAAACGGGAACGAGGTAACAGCATTCATCACCCTGGAAGAATAGGAGAACCAATGACTTTTTCATATGCTCTCCACGTGTCTCCACACAATTGACAGTGAGATCAGCGCAATCACGGCGTTGGTGTCTTCGCACGGGTGCTAGTAGCCAGACTTTGAAGGGACGTGCTAAATAGGGCTCATTTTCCAATCGTTATCATCGTCAGTATTTAGTTCATTGATGCAAAAATAAACGCTTACTTGCCCCAGAGCATTAGTCAGTGTTCGTACAACACCATATTATGCTTAGACTGTGTACAACACGTCCATGTCTAATCATTTGCTCGCATTAAATCTCGACGCTCAGGGCCCTATCATTGCAGGCTTTATCAGCACCCCACATTTTGTCTAGATGAGCTCATCTTTCTGAAGCGTATATAAACAACCACCCCAAGCAGACACGCACACACAGATTGAGAACTCGCTAATGCAAGCGTGTGGCGCAATAATTGGCATAAATGGACAACTTGCCATGCTCTCCCCCACTTTACACGGTTTGTTTACATTCCGTCGATTGCACGCCCTGCGGTGGAAGGAGGAGGAGAAGATGATTGTCGCTTCGTTCAGCCAAACCAAGCAGTCACACAGCCAAGCGACATCTTATCAGTAAGCCAGGCGAGAATGTTCCTCCAAAGTGGAAACGATTTATTGGTTCCGCTTAAAAAGAAGAGCTCTCGTTTATTGCCAGACAATCTGATAACCAAGATACAGTTTTGCTTGGAAAAGGGACACGAAAAAAAAAGATCGGGTTTTTAATGCTTAAAATGTTGCTTAAAATGTTGTTATGTAGGATTCCACTAAAGATTACGAACTCATGTACACACCACACCATAACTGTCGCTCTCTCCGTGCATTTGTATGAAACCCAATGTACAGAAGGCTAATCATATCTCGAAACTCAGGTTGTGTGTTTGCTGTGGCATCATGAGTTATTACTATATGGTTAGTAAAACTCACAGACATCACAGGCAGCGATAAAGCGATAATGGCAGCCGGTAAAGTCATCAAGAATTATCGTTAAAAATATTGCATTCTACAAACAGCCGACACCAAACACGTTATAGGTTATTTTGGGCTCTGAAACATCATTTCAAGGTGTTTGAGTTAAATATGAGCAATGAGACACTCTTGTAAGAGAAGCATGATAGGTTTCATCACAATTTCTGTTCTTCTTTGAATATGAAATTCAAACCAAGAAGATCAGAATTGAGTTTGGGCGTCAGAAGTGCTTCGTAGCACTCATGCATAACCAAGCTAGTGTGAAATTTTGCCTTTTGTACATCAAATTATGTCTCCTGCCAAGATTTCTCATAAAGCTAGAGTTTCGTTTTCGACTCACGACGCTTTATCACACACACATACCCACAGAAATGTGCCCGTGCTCAAGTCGCATAACGCCGAAAAGAACCAACATATGAAATGAGAATGGTTGATTCGCACTGCTCAGTTTTCTCGCCTTTCGGTATCCTTGAATTTAATTTTGTCGTCTTCAAAATTTGTCCACCATACACGAGCGCAAGATTCTTTTTCGACTCCTCATTGTGCTTCTTTGCTTTTCTTTCTTCAACAACATTATAGCGACGACTCGAGTGTCTCTAACAATGATCGGCGGCACAGAACGCCGGCCTCGCCATTTATGCAGATGTTTGATTAATTTATGATCATGTTGTTGACCATCGGCTTCCCTATACCACACAACACCCCGGACCGCATGGTAAACGCGCGAAAGGTCACACCAAAGAAAGAAGAAAAAAGACTGATTGGATCGCATAAAACAGCCGGGAGAGAAGTTGCTCGTAAAAATGTTAGCAACGAAAAAACTGTGCAAAATTGGAAATGAAAGTGAAAAAAACACAAATTTCAAACGAGCGTTTTCAAACTCAGCATGGCTTAGCAGCAGAAACGTGTTTTGGTCGTCGCCGTTTCCTAATTCTTTACTTCCGATTATTAGGGAGCAGATAAAGCTTGCAGAAAGATCGAAATTTGATTTTTGCAAAACATCTTACCCCATATCAAGTGGATTGGAGCTCATAATGAATAATTTCATCCAAGGTAAAGCACCACGGTGCGCCGGACTGACGCAAATCAAAACCCCAATGTCTAAAATAACATTCTCATCTCAATCTCAAAGCAGAGCGAGGTAGGGAAAAATCTTGACACTGACATTAAAAAAGTGGCGAAGCATTAAACGAGCTGCTGAAGATAGATTCAAAGCGTCCACAACCGTGTGGAAACAAGTTCCTTTACGCCACAACTCGTCCAAGTACTGATCTTGAAGATGATCATCTTGTCAGCAGGAAGAGATCGGTGTGTGTATGTGTTTAATGAGTTGTGATGCATATGACACCTACTCTGAAATGTTAAGCATACCTGATGTGTGGGTTGAGTAATCTGGCCGTAGAAGCAAAACGGAACGGACGCTCCTACGTGACCTTGCGTAAGTGTCAGACCTCAAAACCTTACCTCACATCGTAACACGATTTACTTTCGTGAGATTTTGGAGCAGATCCAAAATAAGAACCAAGAAACGGAGACGTCTTCCAAAAATAACCCAACATTTAGAGCACGACGGACACAACCATCATGACACAATCGTACATACGTTCAAAGGTCGCAGCCACTTTGTGATAATGAATGAAATATGTACATATATTCACTACTCCCACTATCACCGGGTCCTAGCCACCATCCTCCACCGCGGCAAACATCCGTTCGGAAGTTTCGAGCGAAATTGAAAATACAGTACACTAAGACCCCACACAACAATCAGCTGATAGGGGAGGAGGCACAACGTTGTTTGGATTTAGCAGTGTGGTATGTGGTGGCAGGTTATCGGGAATTCACAGTGCATGGTGGTGTGCTTGGGGAGAATTAGCCGCCGAGCGGTTATAATCCATGCGACCTTGGACTGGGGCTTGTGTGATGTTATAATAAGCACGATTGTTTTCGATTTCCTTTTCGAATCGGATTTAGTTACACAGTTTGTTGCGATAAGTGTTGCTGTTCTTAAAACAAAACAAAGAGAACGAGCACGTACGGGAGTCTCGTATTCGTATAGTTCACAACTTTCAAAAAGACAAATCTTGCATGAAGTATGGACAACTACACATACGTAAACTTGTTAGAACCGAAAATAAGTGATAAACAACCTATACAACTGTGACATAATCCCAAAATCGAAACTCCTGTTCTAATTCGCATGAGTCTACATGAGAATCGAACGCACAGCATCAGCATCTATAGCAGCGTACACGCTTTGCATTGCTCTCTCCGTCCGCCGTGTCACGTGCACATAAAACGCGTACTAAAACATGTTTTCGAAAAACACTACCAATACACTAAACCAAAAGTGTGCACTTGAAATGCTGTAATGCGTTGACGCCAACCACTATTAAATGCAACTGTTCGACTCGATTAAATTTTACACGTAACAACACGCGGTTTTTCACCATCTCCGCCTTCGTGGCAGGCGAACCACCAAATAGGGCGGGGTTGCATTTGCACAAAACTTTGCTTACAAATTTGCCAGACCGCTAAGCTTGCCCCAACCGTTTGGCGGTACCGCCTCTCCCGAACGGCTAATACGCTTAATGCACCAGAGTGCGCAGCACACCGTGGTGCAGTTGCAGTGCCGCTTGCACTTCCCCACTGCACCCGGGGGTAAGCTGGTTGAAGATGCCGAATGGAATGGCGGAAAAAAGCAGCAAAACCGAGAAAACAACGGAAAATGAAACTATTTTTGCCTCAATTACTACCAACCCCTAGTGATGGAAAGTAGAGGAAGGAAACGTTTTTGCACCTCCCCCTGCTCGATTTTATTAGAGAGGTAGTGTGCACGATGCAATGCCGGCATGAAAATATTGATTAGATGAACAAACGGCACACACCAGCAGCAGCAGTGCCGATACTGCAGTACTTGATAGAGTGGTTCCCGCTTTGTAGTTTTGCTGTTTTTTTTTTTAATTTTCAATTGTTATGTTTTGCCTCTTGTGTTGTTTCAACTGTCTGCTTGATAGGGCTTTAGGTACAAAAGGGATTAAAATAAAAGGAAACTCTAAAACGAAACGACTTGTCAAGGGCGATTGGAATCGATTTTGTGGCATCGCTGGCTGGAGGGATTTGTTACGCTGGCTTCTGACGGTGAAAATTCCCGACCCGATTATGCTTCCAAATTGACGATCGATTTTCTGTTCCCCTCATTTTAGACACACTGAACCCCGCGCCCAATTTCATTCGTTGTTTGTGCTGCAAATGTTGGTTTTAAACTCAAGAGTGAAAATAAACACGTTTGTTGAACTACTCTTCATTTAGGACTGTGCAAGTAGACAGTGATAAGCAGCCGACACACACACTAACACCGGGACGGATTGCACTCAAGCGAACAAACACTGCTGGTGGGTTTCGCATCACGAACCCTCTCATCGTGCGCTATGTACACGTTTTCGGAAATTCTAGCCTCACGTTAGAACGTTGGTGCCGTGTCTAACGTCTCACTTTTCGGTAGCCAGCCACTATACAACTACTACAGCCTAGTAGGAATTATTTAAATTTTCTTTTTGTGTGCACAATATCACCAAAGAAGCAAGCCGCCGCCACTTCTCGCCAGGCTGGGGCTTCTCGCGCTTCATGACCTTCACCGAAAATATATTCCATTTGGACGATCACAACACACACTCTCGGTCAAAGAGAAGGGGTAAGGCTACCGCCGGGTATCATCATCATCATCAACGCCGACAAACGCACACACCAGAGGGGTTTGTGTTATGTGGCCTGCTTTTTCGGTGACTTCTAGACACATTTGAATAATTTTCTTCGCGACGTTACACACACTATTCTTGTGCCGCGAAAAGCGACTTAACGACGGTACGACGTGTACACATTTTTCACATCTTCCCCTCTATCGCTAGTAAGACACAACACTCATCACCAGCGGTAATACTACCTTTCTCGTTAGCTTTTTATTTGTGACTTCACGATCACGTTTTTTTGAATACTTTTGTACAGATTTTTTTACCGATGCAGTAAAAAATCACAAAATTACACGCAATGAAATCCACATCTAATCACCGATCTTCTTCTGCTAGTGAAACTGTTACTATCCTCAATGTGTGCAACAAAAAAGTAAAATAGAACTCTGCGAGCGAATATACGCGCGCGCACGCTCGCGACCAATCAGTTTCACTATCCCGTCAAAAACTGAATGAACGAGCGGGCAAACACTTTGGTCGAACCTCTGGTCTATGGCCGCAGTCCGCTACAGTGGTCAGTGTTTCTGAGCGGAAATGCCGGGCTCACGAAAGAGAGGGCGTCGATTGAGAGCACCGGTATTCCTCTCGCGAGTATACCGCACAAAGCGAAAGAGCGCATTAAATGCTGTACTACTTCTCTCACACTAAGACGACTTCGTCGTCACGGTTCGAGTGAACTAATTGAATGACGTCACGCCTTCGCACCAGACCGGTTACAGTGCTGGCCATAAACTTAAACCTTGAAGCACAAGCAAAGGTTTAAAAAAGCCTGTTTTTGGTGCTCTCAGTGCGATTTCTTCATCTGCAAGAAATATCCATTAGCGCGCTGTGACACCACGAACGAAGCAAAGCAAAAAAGAGGGAGATAAAATTTTATGAATCGCAAAACCACTCCACCAGCCGCACAAGAATGTGGCTGGTAAACAAATGATCGCCGCTTGGGCGATTTTTTAACTGACTTTTTTTTTCACCGATTTCTGAAAGATCGCGTCGTCGATTTCCGCCTCTTCGAGGTGTGCTGCTTGTTGGCCTTCGCGGCGCTATATGATGTCATATACTAAAAATAAGCGTTTATGCTTCGGTGCGCTTTTAAGCAGCCGGGTGGGAAGATATAGCGACAGACACGGTGAGAGCTTTTGGTGCAATTACAGAAGGCTGCAGTCTCCCGCTGGGTGGCTTTTTAGCCTTTCGCATTTAATGGTGAAGAGGCGTTTCTTCGCTTTTTACTCGATCGCGTGATCCTAGCGGAGGCACTGCCGTTTTTTTCATTTAATTCATGTTCTGGAGCATTAATTTTATGGATTTACCAGTGCATCTGATAAGTCTGGCTAGAAGATGTTTTATGAAATAAAAGCTGAATCTTTCTTCCGCCTTGTTTATGCTGTTAGAAGAAGTATTTATAGCATATTCATCCTCTGATTCTGGTCCATATTCAAACCATATTCAATCCGATAGACTACAGTTCAACAATTGGCCAGGTAACTGTGTTCCTGGTAAGAGGATTATGTCATAAAATAGCTCGCCCAAACATTGGAAACTAAGATCAGCATTTTATTGAACATGCTGGGCACTGTTTTGAGGGTTGTTGCAAGGACTGGTGAATAGCGTAATATTTTATTATAACTCGCACAACCAATCTGTCCACCACCGCCGACGTTCATGAGCATCGAGTGATGACGCAAAGTGCAATAAAATGCGCAACGAATCCCTCCTCCACAATTTACTCCGCTTGATCGTACATTGGCTCGTTCACAATCAATAAATTCACATTGGGGGTCAATGAAGCACATGCGACAGGAACCTGCCTTCTCGAAGTTAGTTAGCGCCTTAAACATTAGCTCACTTTTACAGACAAAGTAAATGTGTACACGGAATAGAAGATTGTTCGATTGCCAGAAGAAGAATAAAAAATCAACAATAAATAAACGTGAAATTAGGCGCTTAGTACCCTCAACAAACACGTAAGTAAACAACACGAGATGCTAATGAGCCTAAGCAGATATACATTGACCATATTCCACGCGCAGAATTGGTCAAATTCACTGCCATTGTGTATTGATTTAAAAAAAATAAAATTTGTTTTCGAGTGTTACCGTGACAATTGCAAAGCCAAACATCGAAATCAAGCCAATGGAGAAGACGCCGTCAACACAACACGTACGACATGTTAACACCTCGATGAAACAGCAGGTTGAAAATTGCAAACAAACAAAAACGCAACCAAGATCTGGCTCCATTCACGAAACACATCCCCGTGCGAGTACGCGCGCGAACACTTGCCACATTCGTCATCCATCATCACTTGACCCTACGGGGCCGCGTACGCTCGAAGTACGCGGTAGCCACGCGTGGAAAGACAACCAACTGACACACAAAAAGGAGGCAATCAGCTTTAGAAATAGAAGATGACGGAATTATCGTCCCAGACCTGGTTAGGCTTGCAACAACGATCACAATTTGTTGTGCGCAGAGAGAGTCGAAACCGAATCACCCAAAGGTTGAACGCCTGATGATGTCAACCGTGCGCGTCGCTCCGCATTGCATAGAAACGAGTAGCCAGCAGTCTGAAGCTTTTTTTGTAGAACCGCTCGAATAAGGACTTTAACATGGGAGCGACAGTCCACAACCAAGGTGACATACCTTCGTCGAGGGGTTAATGTTGCTCGTTGGTTATGCAAATTTTGAATTGAAGTTTGTTTTTTTTTTATAAACCAGCAAACCGGTTTTTCCGATCTTAACATGCTGTTTTTATTTGAGTTCAACATTGTATTCGAAGCACGGTGCTGCCTTCTTGCTAAAAGCGCCTTCCCAAATCTAGATCAAATCAGAAGAATCAGTGCTGCCACAAAATAAACCACCATATATTGCAAGTTGCATCATGACTTTTCGTACGAATTTTAGGTTCGTCGTTTATTGCTACGCCTTATATTAAATATAAAAAAATGATAATAAACGGTCCACTTACCAATCCGTCCGCGCCATTCACCTCGATAGCCGTCTTCAGCCGCTGGGTCAGTTGTTCGAGCAGCGTCTCGAAGCGACCGTTCAGCGTGTCCAGCCGCTTCGAGTACACTTCCGTCGCGCCGGGATCGGCATTTGCCGGCCGGAGATCCTGTCGAGGAGGCGAAAAGCTGGGCCGTACTTCGCTCAACCAATCGATATAGTGAACACATTTACCATCGTAGATCTGTACGATATTATTCCATTTGTTTTTGTTTACGTTTGTGATCGGTTTGTTTCGGTGATGCGCATGCATACACAGGCGATGAGCCCCACGTTGTGTGGACGGGACGGTACCAGGAGATGGAGAGAGCGATTTTGATTTTGTTCGGAGGACGCAACGTTGATTTGGTGGTTTCGATGTTACAGATGCGCAGATGAAATCATTTCGCCGTTGTACAAGTTAAGGCACACGTTTGTTACATTTCGATTTTCGAAGCCGCAGATTATAAAGGTGGTGGTGCGTAGTAGGAGGAGGGGTGTGTGTGTGTAGTAAATCGGTTTATGGTGCGTGGGGTTTTCGTTTGTTTGTTGACATGTTGTGTAAGTGTGTGTGTGTTTTTTTTATAAAAAGAATGTAAGTGTGTACGGCGTTTGGTTGAAATTGGAGTTATTATATTGATTAGTAGTTGCAAATAAGTCGAATACGCATATTATGGGGTTTGGGAATAAAAGGGGAGCTTTTACTTGTACTGCTGATAAGTGGGCGAGTTTAGTGATCCGAAAGAAATGGTTTTTAATTTCAAACTTCATGGTCAGCGAAACAGAATTTTGAACTCTTACCACTCACCAGCACTACGCTACTGTGCAGGTGGGACTCAACGTGGGAGCGGGAAATCTTTCAAAAATGTAAGATAGTAAGTGTAACAGGTATAAACGGATAACGACGAGGCTTGTGTGTAGCAATATTTCGCGCAGATAATGCAGTAAGTGGATTTTTAAACCTTTAATCAGCTTCCCTTTCTAGCGAAACTCTCTGTACCACACCGGCAATAGAGGGGTGCTTGTCTACTAATCGCGAGTTGGTCATTTTTCCAACTTAAACTACCTACTTTTTGCCCGATGGTGCGTCGAACTTTGGTTCATTTGATGCATATCATTGCTTTGGGTATTAATCACAGCTACTAACTATTATTGTTCCAGTGTGGCCACAGAGAGCATTCACAAGCGAATCAAGAAGTTTGCCGAAACGATTAGCAGATGCGCGTTCGCGCCCCCCCTAAGCTGAACTTTCGCCATAAAGCGGAGCCCTAGTTCTGAGCGGAGCGTATAAATAGGAAAACTTGCTTCAATTTCCAGCGTGAGGAAAGTGAAATTCGAAAAAAAACACCAACACCTTGAGATTTGAAAAGAAGTAGGCAGAATGAAGTACTTGCGGGTCAGTGAGGCAATTTGGAAAAATGTTGTTTTAATAGATTAAGCTTCCAAGAAGCAGAAGGGTACATTAAAGTGTTTTTAAAAGCGTGTAACCATTCACCTAGGCTAGGAGTAGTTTGCGGCTATAACCTTGCTGTAGATCGGTACGTACAGCCGGCGGCACATTCATCAGGACACGCACTCATACATATTCGAACGCACACAAACGCTTTCTATCTCTCTCCCATAGTGACGACGCACGCAAAGGTACTGAGGCAGTATAATAACAGCAGAGCGGACGGGACTAAGCTTTCCTTTCCTTTCGAGCCCTTCATAGAAAAGGATATCATCACCAACAAGACTGTACAACACACAGGGACACGTTTGTTGTTCACGCTTCACGAGACACAACTCAACTTTATGTCGGAGGACGATAGAAAAAACCATATCCTTCCACCAATAAACAGTAAGCTCAAAGCACCGAAATACAGACTGGATAGCGACAAAAGAGAACGAGAGAGATAGAGTGAAGAAAACGGTGGGACGAACGTGTAAAACTATATTCACATTTTGCTGCACACAAACACAGAATACACCACGGAGGACGTGTATCACACAGGAGGAAAACAGTTTCTTACACTTTTGGAGATTACAGCGGGATATAAATGTTGGAAGGATTTAAACAGCGAGAGAGGAGTATGCGCTCACTGGCTCCCTCTCTCTCTCTCTCTCTGTGTATTTATAGGAGGAGAAAACGGGACAAAAAAAAAAGGAACCACACGGCACACAAATATTCTACATACCTTAGCTTCTCGGATCAAGCGGCCACCGGTGAGATTAACCTGTTCAACCTTCGGAATGCGTTCCACCGTTTCGCCGAGCATCGACTGTATTTGGTTGTCGATCCCAGTGCACAACACGGAATACACACAACCGGATGGAACATAACACATACGCGCACACAGACAGGGAAAGGGAAGAAACCGATGTTTCCGGCGACGCAGAGTGAAGGTAGGTGACCGTGGTTGTGTAGATAGGTTGGTGTATATAGGTTGTTGGTAGGTGTTGTAGTTGTTGTTCATGTTGTTGTGGTTGGTGGTTGGTGGTGGTGGAGTTTCACAGAGTAGTTTGCAAATTGGTGGTGTTTTTTTTTTTTGTTGTGTAAAATTACGCAGGAATAAGATGAATGGGGAAGGAGAAAAATAAATAAATTAACGCATTAGTATGTGGGTTATATACTGGTAACTAACAATACGATAGATTGCTAGTCTTACGACGGACTGGGGAGTGCACTAAGGAACTAGGAACTACAGTGAAGTTGGTGGTGTACGGTGTGTCTAAATGCTACAGTATCTACGTTGGTGCAATACAGTTACTCTACTGCTACTTTCTGGTTGTTGTCTTTTTTTTTTAAACGTGTGCACTATTATATTCCCTGTGGCGGTGAACTTGTCATTAGAGCAAGATTGTGCTCTTCTGTCCCTTAACCGTGGAATTCAAATGTTAACAGTAATTGTTTCTTTAGAATTAAATTATGTTCTGTCAATTCAAGATTAACTTGAACGATTTTAAATCATTTTCAGCTGCTGTTATCCTTCTCCGTACGCATGCAAATGATCCTCTAATGTGTTAGTTTCCATTCAGTGTACTAGTGTCCGTTGTTTTCCTTGCCGTTCTACTTCTAATACAGTACTTTCTTCAAGTTGGAGTGCAGTTAGTCAATGTTCTCGGTACGCCCTAAACCTTGTTCATGGTAGTTACGTTAACATGATCTAGCTATGTGAAAATGTCTCCTTCTCTGTGTTTTTTTAAGTATTGTGTTTTTGGTTTTGGTTTGTTTGTTGTAAGATAAATGTACCACTATTTACTCTCAACGGCAATTGGCCACAAATTCGATGGTGAAACATCTATTCGATTTGGGGTTTTTTCACCGATAAGATCACAGAACTTTCCTAACAAAATCCTGCTTTGTTTTCTGCGTATGTTTGCTTTACCTTTCTGTTTCATTATCATCATCATTATTATTACTGAAACCCGATTTGTTCTAACGGCTTCTCAACACTGTCGTTTCTCGTCCAGTTTCCTGCTCGTAACTGATACCACGCATCTTCAAGATTCGAAAGGTATGGCTGCTATACAAAGCTAACAACAACCTCAACAGTACGGCGGCGCTGTAAAGGCAATGGTTCGTTAGGTCGGTACTTACATCGAGCTCCCGCGCGGATGTTGCCGTCGGAAGAGCCTGCAGCTTCTCCGTCTGCTTCTCCACCCAGGTCTCCTCCACGACAATGCTGGTTTGCAGGTTTTTCATCAAGCCGATTGCCGTTTCTACGCTGCGCATGCTGCACAGGAAAAATAACCGGCAATAGAAAAGGTCATTTACAATGCACTAACAAAAGAGCAAAAGTCTGCTATAAACGTACCGCTCAGCCAGCTGTCCACAGATGTTGTTCCAGCGCGAGTTCAAGCGCTCCACGTTCGAGTGTAGGCGTTTCAGGTCGCCCAGCACCTTCGTCGGCACGCCCATACGACCGAGCTGATCGGCCGAATCGTTCATCTTGTCCATTTCGGGCTGCTGGCTCGAAATCGTTTCCTGTATAGCGGTCAGCCGCTTGTACACCTCGTACAGGCCTTCCTGGGTCGACGGTAGCTCCAGCTGGCGCGACAGCTTACCCTCCAGATCGGAGATCACCTGTTCGTTGTCTTCCAGCCCGGCCAGTGCACCCTCGAGCAGCTTCAGCCGATCGCCGTGCAAGCCTGCCTGCGTGTTCAGCTCCTTCCACAGGTCCATCAGATTGTCGAGGCTCTTCTTCAGGGCCGGTGTCTTCAGCGTGATCGTGCGGAACGTTTCCTGCAGATGCTTCAGGTCCGGTTCCAGCCCGCCGAGACGGCGCTTGTAGTCCTCCAGTATCTGGACGGTATGTTCGAGCGAGTCGAGATCGCGCGGCATCGGCGACAGGATGATGTGGTCCAGCTCGCGGGCCATCTCCTCCAGGCGCGTCTTCAGCGATATGCATTGCTCCGTAAAGATGCGGCTGGCCTGCTTACTCTCCTCTGTTGGGCGAATAATGTAAAACACATTCACAGCATTAGCTAAGATCAACACATCAGAAATCGCAAACGCAAACACAACTCTGATTTCAACCCTTACCACGAAAAGATCGAAAGCGAAAGACTCCTTTCATTTTCCACAAATTATTAGAAATGATTTGAACTTAAAACAAGTAACGAATAAAATCACTTTTCAATATCAAACGCAAGTTCCAGAAAAAAAGTGATCTATTCACTGTTTCTTTTGATCCACTCAGCACCAGAGCACAACTTTAACTGATCTTTTGGTGAGCTTCAGAGCTTCTAAACTCACTCGACCAATATCTTCTCTGACCAAGCCAAAGCAAACGACTGTCATCTGGTGCCATTGGAACGGACAGCGATGATAAACTAACACCTACAACATACGACACCTTCTTTGGCACAACAATTGGAAAATTAATATCTCTCCCGTAGACAATGGCTACCCATCCAATACAGCAAACATAAACGTGTTTGACCATGGAACTGGAGTTCAAAGAAGTTACTTAAAAATCCCAAAAAAGTATTGCAAAGCGGCTGCAAACGTTCCAATACCTTTTGTTTTGGTCATTCGAATGAATGAATGCTCATAACGAGTGCAGTAATAGCCCAATCTACAGACGCTCGACCTTCACGATCATCCAAACAGGGAATTGCTCCGGAGTTCGGAAAATGAAGCGATTGAAAGCGATCACCCAATTATCCAATTAAATTCCACCACACACTGTCAATGCTCTTTCAATCGTTCCTAATTTATAGTGCCTCTGATACCCATGAGGGTTAAGTGAAAGAATGTTCATGTTTTTTCATACACGGGATTTTCCCATCCCGTAATAAGACACCTACCTTCTGCTCTGGCACGTTTCTCGAATTCATCAAACAGCCGGTTCACCTCGTCCATCTCGCGGCGCAGTCGGCGAAGCTGCGGATCGGCCGGATCGCCCTCGGCCAGCAGCTTGTCCGCATCGTCGTTCAGCGCCCGCCGGATGGCCGTCCGCTGTTCCGCCCCCATCGCCAGGAACTGCTCAAAGTCCCAGCCCTTCACCACCTTGATGGTGGCGAAGATCATGTTCTGCCGCAGGCGGAGCTGCTTCTTCTGCCACAGCGCGACCGAGCGGTCGAACAGGCGCTTCAGCCGCTCGGCTGCCTCGATCGCTTCCTGGTCGGGCGGCGGTAGCAGCAGGCAAACGCCGTGCACGGACCCTTCGACGCCCTTCGATGTCTTGACGCGCCACTTGACGCGCCCGGAGGTGTCCAGCAGGGTGCAGGTTTCGTTCTTGTCCAGCGAAATGTTGCCCTGCTTGTACGAGCAGATCGACTGCACGGTGCACTGCCGGTTCACTGGCTGCTTGCGCTGCTTCAATGGCACGATCGCGGTCGCCTGGTGCTGCAGCTGCGCAATCGTTTCGCCGAACGCATTGAGCTCCTCGCGTATGTCCTGCATGCCGCGCAGCAGCGATTCGCCCTGATCGAGCGTAAACTCTGACTGCGAGTACTTGCTGTTCAGAATTTCGTCCCGCTTGGTCAGCCAGTTCTCGGCCTCGCGTACCTCGTCGAAGAACGAGTGGTAGTCGGTCGCATGCTTCAGGTGCACCTCGAGACAGAGCGTGAGCTGCAGCAGCCAAGACCACTGCGACTGGAGCGCCTGCAGATGGCCCTCGATACACTTGGACGCTGGGTGCGACTGGACGAGCAGGGCCTCGCCGCGGTCCAGAATGGTAGCGAAATGCATTTCGCGTTTTTCCAGCTCGGACATGAGATTCTGTGGAAAACGGGAAATAAAATACAAAACAATTAGGATAAATAAGCTTGATCAATTATAACTTATACAAACACGAAAAGCAGAAATGAATGACACAAACTACTACTACGCTTTTCAAAACTACAAGAACACTTTATGAAACTAGCAAACACCACACAAAAGAAAAGTTCTTTAAACATGAACACATATTGGAAAAGGTATAACTAACAGTGGATAAAGGAAAACGTAAAAGTTGGAATAGAGAGAGGAATGACATTTAAAACATATTGCAAATTTATAACCAACGTAAATCAAATCAGGGTAAAATACAAATACAGGGTTTTCCACTGGTTCTCCTAGTTATGGGACACTTGCTTGACTCTTTCTTATGGGGAGTTATCTTTATACGATGGTATTTGAACTCTATTGCACCCTTTTTGTACAGGTTGCTTAGAAATTCCTGTTGCATTTGTCCAACAAGGGTCCTATAGAATCCCATTACATTAAGGTCATTTCACTTAAGAAAGAGTCAATAAAGTGTCGCACAGCTATGGAAACTCTTGGAAAACCCGGTAAGGACAAACAACAGCAAAACAGAGGGATGAAAACACGGAATCATACGAAGAAACGGTTTACTTACTTCCTCACCATTTCCATAAGTACGCTTGATGTAAGTAGACTTTTTTGGTTAGAATTTTGACACAATGGACAGGGGGAAGAGGTTGTTAGTGTGTAATTAGAGACAGCAGGGAAATGGCGAAACGATTTACGAACAAACAAAAGAAAAAAAGAAAGAACAGAAAAATTAAGATGAACGAACGAAACATGTTCCACAGTGGTTAGAATGGGGATTAGATAACACTGAGACATTCATCTGAGACGATGTCTTTTCTGTGTGTTTCGCCACAACAAAAAGGCCTGGAACACTTACCTCATAGTACCGATGGACCGCCGACAGGTCCAGGTTCTTGTCGGCCCAGTCGCGGCTCACTTCGATCTGCTCGCGATCGTTCAGCCAGCTAAGTTCGGCCGTCGCGGTCGCCAAGAAATCGACGAGCGCATCCAGATCGGACAGGCGCTTGGTCGATGTGCTCAGCAGCTCGGCGTACACCTTCTGCAGCTGGCTCAGGCGCTGCCGGTACAGCTGCAGCTCCTCGCCGGTGAAGTTGGATGCGTGCCGTTCGCACTGGGCTATTTTAGAGTGGAACTGGTCGATCACTTTGTGCTCGTGCTGATGGCGCTCGAGTTCCACTTTAGCGGACGGAAGGTCAGAACCGTAGTCGGAGGTATGCAGTTGTTTCTAAAAGGAAGTAAAGCCAAATGTTATTATGCTGTGGTGCAGCACTTTCTTCGGCAGACCAGCTTACCAGTTTCGATTGGCACCATTCAGTGTACTCTTGCACATCCCGGAAGTAGGGGTTGGTGCCGATCTGTCGCGTTTCCGTGACGACGCGCGTTTGCTTCGTGATCGTCGTCTCTTGCACCGGATAGCTCAGACCGGACAGTTTTTGTACTAGGCTAGTATGGAATGTTGTCCTTAGCTGGGACCAACGTTGGTGTAGCTTGGTGACCCTGTAACAGACACACACGTATATTAGGAAACCAGGTTCGACGTCTCCATTGTCCATTTCCGCCCCGAGACTTACTTCTTGTGCAGGTCGCTCGCCTGCGGATAGCGACCATCCTTCAGGTTGTGGCAATCGTCGTTCATCTCCTGCAGCGGCTGCTCCAGATGCCGAATGTCCCCGTCCAGTCCCTCGACGATGTTCTTCGCCTCGACCGGATGCAGACGCTCGATGCGGCGGCTTTCCTCTGAGATTCGCGTCTCAATCTTCGTGATGATCGTCTCGGTGTGCTTGTACTCGCGCTGCACCTTCTCGGCGATCTTCTGCAGCCGCTCGAGCCGCTGCACCTCCTGCTGCAGGATCGAGTCGCGGTCGGCCAGCGCCGACATTAACCGGTGCCACGCCTTCTCCAGCGCCTCCGGACGGAGCTCCGTCTCGACGTCCACCTCACCGATCGACTCGAAGTACTTCTCCAGCTCCTTGTAGATCGAGAAAAGGTGCTGCTTGTCGCGCTGCCGCGGCGGTACCTCCTCGGTGCGGAACCGGTTCAGATCGGTCAGCAGCCGCTTCAGCTCGATCAGCGTGGTCGGGAAGGCACGCTCCTGCAGGAGCGATGTCTTCTCCCGGCACCAGTACAGCAGCTGCTGGGCCTGCTCGCGGTACTCCTGCACACGGCGCTGCGAGTCCATGTCGAACAGGGGGTGCATCTGTGGCGGCTCCGGGAACACATCGTACAGCGAGCTCAGGTAGGTGATCATCGATTTCTCATCCGGCTCGTTCGTGTCGACGTCTGTGAAAAGGAGAGGATATATTATTTTAGTGTTAAGTTGTGTCGCCTTTTTTTTACAAATTTTCAACACTTGCATTTTGCCTTTTTTACTCTTAACCCAACCATAAAATCCAATCTTTATACAAACTTCGTAGCCAAAATTCTGCAGTAAAGCAGCAGTGACCTTCGGGAAGCTTCTTCTTATTCTTCTTTGGCACAACAACCGTTGTCGGTCAAGGCCTGCCTGTACACCACTAGTTGGCTTTGGCTTTCAGTGACTTATTGTTTACCATAACAAGATAGTCAGATAGTCCTACATATAGAGGCACGGTCAATTTGAGGCTTGAATCTAAGGTGAGCATGTTGTTAAGTCTTACGAGTTGACGACTGTACCACCAGAACGACCCAAGACCTTCGGGTGTGTCTAGTATAGAACAAAAAATGAACAACATTGCTAAATGTCGTAAAACAGCGAAGAAAATACGCCAAGTAGAGGACAGCATCATGTTACGGTGCCTTAATAATGAGGCATCCTACCGTTTACAGCGAGAGCGTGAAATATTGCCCTAAGGGCACATCGCTTTAACGCGATGACATTTTCACGTCGCTACCACAACGCGGATATATTCTGCGACCGCTTTCCTTTTTCGGGTCAATCCTACAGCGTGTGGCATTTAGTACACTAAGCCATCCCATACGCGTGTCTCAGCATGTGCCTTCCCTTTGATCTGACCGCCACAAACTCTGTTAAAGACTGTCTGTCAAAACAGTCCTCTCCCATTTCCCCTATCTCACTGTGATCATCGAACAGGTCCACTCTGCGTAAAAAAGAGTCACCTGCCTGGGGACCTCTACCAGCGCGCGTGTGTGAAGGCTTTTTTCGTGCTCTTGCAACCCTACTCAAACGACTTAATCAATCATGGGCTAGCTGGTGACAACCCCCCATCCCTGTTACTAATCGCTCCTTCTCTACCCCTTACCTTCCGGATCCAGCAATCGCGTAACGCCGTACTCCTTCTCGACGACGTGGAAAGCAACCTCGAGCCGCTCCCGCGGTCGACGCGATCGTGATTCTCGCCAGTCGATCAGATCGGGTCGATTCCGGTGGATAAGCGCGGAGAATGCTAAACCGTCGCGCCACGAGCTGGTAAAGTCGTTCACCCGGACGCCCGGGTATTTGGCGGTCGAGCGGCGGGCCCATCGGAGCAGCGCCTCCCGGGCAGTCAGATTGTCCTCTTGTCCGACGACAATGTCGGAAATCTAAATCGGATTAGGGGAATAAAGAAGGAGGGAGAAAAGAGAAATGTTAGATATAGAACGGTTTTGGAATCTATTTCAAATACTTTTGGTAACCCAGTTGAGTGAGTGAACAAATAATGATCAATTAAAGGAAAGTTTTTAATTTAAATTTAAAAAATCATACAAACAAGAAGTAGTCCCTCAAACAGGCTATTGGAATAAATCTATTCCTATTGGAATAAATCTCAATAGCACAACCTTCAAATCACCTGCTAAGTGAAAGCCTGCTCATTAAAACTGACGCCCAATGGGCTTAACAAGAGAGCAAACACAAGCTTTCAAATTCTTTTCCCACGAATGCCACGAAACACCTGGAATTTACAAATTGAAACCGACAGCACAACGCCATCGCGGGACAGAAGCGCGCGAAAGGCAGCCATCTGTAACAATGCCGCATAAAAATGGCACATTCAGTACAATCGCTTGTCCCCGTCCCTCGCTGGGTGCAACAAAAAAAAAAGACACACAGGTTAACTGCAACACAGCAGCCTCCGGGAGTGGGATGGTTGTTCTCGCTGGACAATATCCGCATCCGACGCGCATTGTGCTGTATTGGGACCTCTTCTCTGCGCGCAAACCATTGTTGCCCGATTTGACTGTGGCGTGACATTTTACATTTTCAATGCCATCCTCACCGCACAACACACACTGGAGAGTACAGAGCACGGCACTGCATAATGCTTCATTTTAGAGCTGCTGCGAATCGTAAATCACGATCTTTGATCGAGTAATGCGGTGTACTATCATCATAGCACGATTGGAGCTCTTAATTGAGTGTTGCCTTCTGGTGTCACCACAACCTGCGATTGATGAGGAATCCCCCTTCATAGTCCAATCAATCGATTTAGGATCAATAGAGAGAGGTACAAGCCACTTCCAATAAGAAATGAAAACCTTTTAATAAGTCACACGCAGCATCAGTTACAACACGGTCTAAACAGGTCTCAACGGACTGTGCCTCAATCTGTAAGGCTTTTTAATTGAATTAGGAAAAAATAATTACTTCATTTTACTGTCAATCTTGCCAGTGCCGCACCACCTTCGTCAAAAGTTTCCACCGGCTGGTTGCGATGCCGCCCTCTTTTGGTCCTCAGCACAGGTCAAGCCTTTCGTTAATCATCTTGTAAATGATTTATTTTCCTTCTTTGGATCGATCGCTGTCCATGTTGCTGACATGAGGGCAGTTCTTCATACCGAAGCCCTTTATTCCTCGGGCAAAGAGAACCATTTTTTAATGTCATTCGTCACAGGACAGACAGGGAGAATAAGCTGCGTCATTGTCGTTTAACGTAGGGCCAGCTGATTGGTACGTTTAAATAGTGATTACAAAATGGGCAGCCGTCAGAGTGGTAGATTTATTA
>KI920259.1:19396-33017 GCA_000473525.2 Anopheles melas | reverse complement strand
CGTTATGTAGTTGCCATGTTCTGGCAGGTTTTAAAAACAATGAAGAAATAGGTGCAAGATTCACTCTTACAGAAAATAAATAGCATTTTAAGCATTTGAAATAGCATAAGAAGTTTCAAGCGACGAAACTTTTAAAATACAACACGTATTACTAGCTCAATATAAAACACGATTAGTAAAATTCTTCCCCCAGACTCACTTTATAACCAACTGCATCATTTACACCGGTCACGTCCCGCTAACAATGCTGTTGGCTTTCCTTTCCCACACCTTCCCCGAAAGCTCCAGCACCGACCAGGCGTCTCCATCGTCTTGCCGACAAATTGCCCCAGGAGCAAAATTCCCACCAAAACACAGGCACAGGTTCTGCAATGGCATTAGCCCCTAGTGCAGATCACTATGCATCTAAAAGCATTCAATTTCGAACGGTCTTTCGCCGCGAAACGATGTGATGGATCTCTCGAAGTTGAAGTAGGATGGTGTGCAGTGTGGTCTTGGTGGTCTCCACTTCACGATGCACTATCTCGGCCCGGTTCGGATGTGTCTGGTGTGGTAGGGACGTAAAAGAACAAATCACAGCCTTCCGAAACGATACCATCACGCAACCGTAAACCGTGTAGGGCTGATGGAACGATCGTAAATCTTCGGCGAAACGGTAAGTATGCACCTTCCCCGGGAAGGGAATCTGAGCTGGTAAAGTTTAGCCGTTTGCTGCTGGCGCGTCGGAGATTTGCATATCGGTGAAGCATTCGCTTTTATTACACCCATACACTGCTGCCAGATCCGTGGCACTAAATCGATAAAATGTCGATATTAGTTTGACAAACTAAAACACTTTTACAACAAGCGTGACAATAAAACCATTAAAAAAAAACACAATTTTATGGGCCAAAGTTGCTGCTTCAATTGCTTGCAGTGCAAAACGGCGCTACCAGGTAATTAAATTATTTAAAAAAACGGCTACAAATTGCAACGCCGGAGCTGCGGTTAAGCTTAAAAGCTTCACGGCCCAACCCATGTCTTGAGTAATTGCCGACTGGATGCATTCATTAGCTGCATTTACTTAGCCAACCGCTTCGTTTCCAAATCCTTCGTTTTGCTTGATAGCAGCGTTGGCTGCAGTAAAGCTGCAAACTAATGGAAAGGAAGGTGAAGAAGGACGTCCCATTGAAACGTTTTACTAGCGAACGGTGTATGTATATTTTTTATAGCCCTCGTTCACGTTCCCAGAACGCTCTGCTTCGTCGAGTGTGCTGAAGGAGGACCGAAAATCCCCAAGCATCACGTAAATGATGGCACACGGCAGCGCCCGTGTGCAGCACTGGTGAGACCGAAGTGTACGATCAGGCGAAGAAAAAGACACCAAGCTTACGCTGCAGACAAATGTGGCCTGTTTTTTTTCTCCCTTCCCTCTTTACCCAAAACCCACGCGAAAACGCTCTAACAACCACCGAGGGACACGAGTGCGAGATGCTTTGCTGTTGCTTGCGCCCGCGGAAACCACCGGCGAAGAGTGTCTGGTATCGAGCGCAAGATGTTTGGGTTTTGGGGGTTCAAAATATTCGCGGACAGAAATTCCCGCCGTCGTCGTCGTCGTCATCATGATGTCACCGTTACCCTGCTACGATTAATGTGCGTTGCTATCCGGCCCTTGGCTGAGACGATAATGACGAAGCTGCACCGTAGTGGCATCGTTGACTTGACGCAAAACCGTTTCAAGGAAAGCTTACGCGCGGGCGTACGACATTTCCTCACCATCATCTCCATCACCTTTTTGTGTATGTGTGTGGAAAGCTCGAGGAACTGGTTTCGCGTACGCTCGTGTGCAAACATCTCCCCCCCCCCCCACCCCACAGGGGGCTTTGTGGGCACTTTTGAGCGTGGATGGAATCTTTGGTTTGGAAACTGAAAAAATTCCATCCAGCGGGTTTTAGCGCGTGGGTTCTGCGCGAGAAAAGGGAAATTGTTGTGTCTTCACCCGTGGTCGCTGCTTCTTCCCGCTTGCCATACTGCCCTTGTAAACGATAACGATGTTTGAGATGGCAATGTGTGTGTGTGTGTAAGGGGACCGCTGGGACCGAGCGCACTGCGTTGAAAATTGCAACCATCTTGAGGTTGGCCGCGAGCAAAGCCGCGATGCTAAAGAAAAACCCATGCTGGAGAGCCCGTACGTGAGCATATAACCGAGGCAAGCATCCCGTACGGGGAATGTATCACAGTAAAGGGGGAGTCGGGGGGGGGGGGCAAGAACACTTAAATTAATTACATTTGTTGTTTCCAAGTAAGTTGATGAGAGCCGTTGATGTTGAACAGAAAAAAGAACCCACATCACGCATCGGACGAGCTGATGCACCATGAATTCGGGCATCGGCTTGTGGGCGTAAGCTTGGACCTGAAGGGTGCTTCAATAATCATTCGGCGAACACTAGCTGCAACCTGAAGCGCTTCGTTAGGGTCGTTGCGCTCGAGAGGATCGTTGTTTTTAGCGCTGCGCGTTTGCATTGATTAATTGAATTCATTATGAGCAGTAAATGGCGTAAAGGAAAGGTGTGTTGAATGGAAATCGGAGAGAGGTTTTCCTTCGCTTTTCCTTAATTAAATCACAGTTGAAATGCAATGGGGCAGTTTTTGATACGAACCCAGCATTTTATGTTTGGCTTATTTAAACTATCATCTGATGGATATTTATTGTGTATAACAGGTCAGAATTGCAGTGAATTTTAATCAATCATCCGGTACATCCATTCTGGCGTACTGCAGACAGTTGAAGGCTGACTAACTTCAATGACTATCCCTCCGCATCTTGCCACTGATTCAAAACGTTGCTTTGGTTTTTTTTTGAAGTTTGATCTCGCATCAATCACCCAGATATGTTTGAGTTCAGCTACTTTCCGATATTAAAAAAATCGATAGTACACAAAAACGTGCTCATGGTATCAGATGTGCTATATACTACTTGATGAATGTGTACTCTGGATGACTCTACAGATAGCTGTAGAAGTATCACTGTGAGGAGTTATACTGATCAGTTTTTAAAGGTTACAGATACGTGAGATTTTTGCTTGAAAAAGTGTCATGAAAATCATTATCATTCTTCCGACGGAGTATTCAATTCAGTTGTCTAGCAAAAGCGTTTTGATATCCTCAAAGGAATCAGTGAAATATTTAGGCGGCACTCTGGCAGCAATCGAACACGACATCCGACTCGTACAAACCCATTTAATCATATAGATGCACTGTCAGACACAAACAAACAAACAAACAAACAAGACATACATCGCGTCGTACATGTCAGTTGATTCTGTCTGTGATGTTCGATACCCACCTGTGCTGTGAGTACCTTGACTGTCAAACGCTTCAAAGCTACAGTATATAGAATTCAATTCGGGACATTTTCAAGTCTGTGTACGTAATTTGTGTCTGTTTTCTTCTTAAAATTAAAATTCTTGATTCTCCTTTAAATCAATTACAACAAGAAATATACAGGTTTGAAACATATAACATTCAATAACCATGGCAACACCATACACAAATAAGGGGGGAGGGACACAGATTTCAGAGGTTTTCCAAATTAGAGGAACAAAAATGTACTGGAAATCAAGGGACTGTGCAAAATGTTCAAATAAGAGAGGTTTTTCAAATTGGAGAGGTGTCAAATAAGAGAGGGTTCACTGTATATGTTTTATTATATTAATAAAACTAAGCATTCAATTGCCTTGCTTCCTGCAGATTTTTTTGTTATAGAAATATCATATCTCAAATAATATGCGATTATAACCTTACACACATCCCTGTTACTTTGCTTAAACCGTTTTCTTCGAAGTGGTAAAAATTACATCAATTTGCAATTTAACCGTTTTTTTTAATATTTTTGTTAGTTATTTTTATACACGAATACGAATATATTTCGAGACACGGAGTTTATCCTTGCTGTTAAATAATGCTTAAATAAAGGATGCATATTTCACCCCGAAATCTCATTTTGCCCTGGTTATCCCTAATAAGACAGTGGCAATCGAGAAGGTTGGTGTGAAAACTTACTTCATCTACACTAACTATTACACTGCCTAATTCTTCCATCATGTTTGCCTCATTCAACCATTCCACTTCACAAACAACCCGCCCAGTAGCTGTGCTGTTTTAGAATATCGCTCCCATTACTATGCGAAAAAATTGCACTCCACCCAATTACATGCAGTTTGTAATTTATCAGCCCATCATAAGCATTGCACGTGTGTATGTGTATACTTTGTGATGTTTTTTTGTGTGTTTTGCATGTAACAATTCCAGCTAATAATACCCCGACCATCGGCACTCGAATCGACGCAATTACGCTCCCATTTGCATAATTGTGTAATGATTATTTGATTTAGCAAACGGCGTTAAATTACTACTGCAAGCATCACTATTCCTGGCGTGCTTTGAACAAAAACAAAATCATTTTAATTTCGTTGGTAATATATGCAAAAGCAGTGATGTTTGTGATGTTGCTGCTGCATACAAATGCAGATACTAGATACAACCTCCACACTGTAATGCAATGCAGATAAATTAATAATTGCAAAAGTTGAACAGAATCAATTATTAGACACACACACACACATTCACATGGGGTTGGGAATCAATAAATTCTATTTCCCCATCCTTATTTGGGAAGCTGTTTGATTGCGCTCCTACATATGGTTGTATTGTAACATAGAGTGGCATTAAACAGCTGGATCAGGTAGGTAGGTGAGTCGGGGAAAATGACGTCCAATCGAACCGACCGACCGACTGGTGGTGTGGGAATGCATTAGAAGCCCTGGTGCAATCTCGGCGAGCGGTTGTATTGATGTTTGACCATCGCCACACCGGCGGCTCCTGGGAGCTCCAGCTGTGTAAATTGCGTATGATAATGATATTAATAACGTTCCTTTCGCTTCTAACCCCTTTCGCAGTTCGAAAACATTCTTCCCGCGTGTGCGTGTGTGTGGTGTGGCTTTTGCAATATCCATCACTGCAATAAAGGAGTGTATATGCTGCTAAGGGATGTAGCAAATGCCCTTCCCCCTTCCTCCAATGTGGATGGGAACGTTCCAATATGTTGCTTACCCGTAGCCGGATGCAATGCATTATTTCCCCTTTCATTGACGTCATCTGTGGGCTTCGCATCGAATAAAACACAAGCAAAAGCCTTTCGATGCAGGTACAGGCGACCGAGCGGCCGCTGTTGTTTGCGTAGGCCACTGTCACAGGGAAACTCGATTACGCAGGGCACTCTCATTACTATGCAAATGGATCAAGGGAGATGTGTTTGTTATTGTATTGTTTTTTTTTTTGGGGGGATTTTTCTCTTTCACTATGCTACCCTGTTGCAAGCTCTTAGGGTGGTTTCCTCATGCGAGAAATATTATTTTTGGTTCGTATTAACAAAAAGTGTCTTTCCTCTTTCATGCCTGACGTATTCTAATGCATTGCCTTTGTTGAACAATCGCTTCGAAACTGCAACGTTGCAACTCGTGGTACCGCTTCCACGTGCGCAAAAATAGCACAGCGCAACATTCACGCAACTTTCACGCCAATGGAGCATAATTCGATTGTTGCGATTCGTACCGGGCACACTGGGGATGTTTTCCACCGCGATTATGGTGATTTTATTTGCACTGTGCAGTCCTCCCGTGTGTGTGTGTGTGAGTGTCTGTTGCGTACTTTAATTGAGTTTACACCACCGGCCGCATTTCGGGCTGCGCGTATGTGTAGGCTTTTAAATCACTTTAAACGCACGGGCGCGGTTAAAACACACACTAATTATAACATTCCCGTGTGGTGGCTCGCTCCGTTCAGTTTTTAATGCACACGGAACTGGACATGCACATATTTTAAATAAACATCACACCGAAGCTGAAGCTCATTAGCAAGAGAAAAAAAAAAAGAGAAGCAAAACGAGTACGATGAGTTTGTGTGATGCTTTAACATGCTGTCACGACTGTTTCGAAATGTTTACGGGAGCAAGTAGGGGAAACATGCTCGGAGGTATGCAGTCCCATAATTGGGGATGAAATTATTGACATCTGTTTCTGTGTCGTGTGTGACACAGTTTCCACATTCCATATCACCACACTACTGGCTGGGCCTGGGTGCATTCCAGTGCCGATGGGTTGTGTTTGAGGTAAAACTAAATCGAGATTTTTGTGCTTCTATTTTGTCCCTCCCCACAATCAGCTTTATTTGTCTTGTGCCAGTGAGTTTGAACACGAAATGGTACACACCTTTGGGATGCCAACATGCAATCCCAGCTATGGTATGGAATGTGCTGCCAAAAGTGCTGTGTCAATAATTCATAAAAGTTCAAATGCAATGTCTAGCGATTCACGTATGCCTTTTTCCCCCCGGACCCGAGCGGATATTGATACTGCCGGCACATTCCAATCCGGAGAGCCAGGGCTTAGGCAATCGGTGCGTCATGTTTGCACACAGCGTGGAAAGGTGAAATGAATTCATTAAGATGTCGATTAAATTTCTATCAATTTACACTGTTGCGAACTTTTTGGCAGCGTGAAATGAAACCTCATTTTTATTGAATTTCCCCAGAAATGGGAGATAAAAATGGTGGGATATGGTTCAGCTCGTCTGAGCTGGCCAAATAATATTAAAAAAAAATAAATAGCACAACATCCTACCCTTGCCGCCATAAATTCCTTGCCTCCATCCTCGGTTGTTCGGATGGTGGAGGGTGGAGCTTTGCTGGAACGCGCAATGAAACCATGTCGCACCGAGGTATCGCCGAGCCCGCGTAACGAAAAATGCCGTAATGCAATATTAAAATATTATTTCCATGTTATTTCCCTCAATCTCGAGCTCAATAATATTGCTTCCCGCCCTCTTACACACGCTCCAGCTCAGCGACAACGATACGGGATGATATTTCCCCCTGTACCATTTTGTGCTTTGGGACGGGTGCAAGCGAAAAATGGAGGAAATATGGAATAAAAAAAGGTAAAGTGTGTAATACGTTCCCGGGACGACAGTTATGAGTTTTATCCCAGCAGCAAAGCGTCCCAGTTGGACAATTTTTCGGGATGATGTGCTTATCGGGAAGGATTGAGTGAATGAAAAACAGGCTGAAAGAAACAAAAGCTTACGATGTGAGCTTTATTTTGAAATGAGTCTGATTGAAACGTAACAAATAAATAAATCCGTACATTTTTTTATTTTTTTAATGTATTGCACTTTTATTTTACACTTCAACTTATTCCTTTTCATCTACCATAAAAAAAAAACCACTCCCATTCACTCGAACAAACGGCACTAATTTAAGCTCCGCTAGTTGGACGGTGCAGCTTTATCACCAGTTAACTCTATCCGCCGAAGCAGTCGCTCGTACAGGAGGGAAAAATCAGTCCCAAATGTCTCGAGCAGCAACGATCGCACCTTCGACAGCGGCGCTGATGCCCTCGTGACCGGTTGGCACGTTGTTCTGGGCGTAATTCCCACACCGGGGTCCACCAGCGACAGCAGCAGCAGCATTACGCCAACAAGCAGCGGGAGTACTACGCCACCACGCTTCCCAGCGCTCATCCTTTATGGTTTTATTTTTCGGAACGTAATACCGCGATGTCAGTAGCAAAAGTATCCAGTGTTGCCGATGAGGATGACAGTGGCAATGACGACAATGTTGCTACAATGGTGCACTCTTTCTGTGTGTTTCTGTGTATCAGAACGACTTACGCCTGACGCTCAACGGGACGTATCTCCGTCTCGGTAATGAGAACGCGACGTACCACTGCCCGGGACAATATACCTTACTGGAAGCCAAGGGCGGCGTAGGTTTCGTGTGGAGTGTGGAGGCACACGATATACTGTTTCTAAGAGCAGGGCAGAGGGTCTCTCCACCTGTGGGACAGGCGAAGCGAGCGCTGTGGCCCTTTTATAACAACCCATCATCAACATCTTCTCGCCCCCAAGCTGAGGGTAATGAACAGAAGCCACATTGCATCGATCGTAACTTGAGATTAAGATTGCATCATTGGCGGGGATCGCACCTGTCCCTACACCTGAGGGGAAGTAAGGACGCTCCAGACGCTGCCGGGGTGCCCCGGGGTGCCAGTTTCGTAAAGCAAATAAGCATTGCCGGGCATGTGAATTGAACAAATATGTACAAAGACAAAAAATGATATGAATCGTGTACTGGGAGGAGAAACCTTGTCGTTTCGAAATGGAAGGGAAAGAGTGTAGAGCAATAACACTTAAGACTTTCCATGTTAATTTTTATTGTTTTAGTACCTTCAATCAGCTCGATTGCTTTTTCGCGTTAGAGTGGTTGGATATTTCGGGAGGGTTTTGGCAGTTAAACTGATTTAGTTTATGAAATTTGACGTTTACTCAAATGTAGTGAGCTCAAATATTGATAAGAATTGTCGGTAAAGAGTGGTTAAAGAACAAAAAAAAAACACAAATTCAAGCTGTTATGAATAGAATCTTTAGCGTATTCTTCAAATAATTGCGTATTGAAACTTCAAACTAATCACAAAAATAAAAAAAAAAAAACATTTTAATAATTTTTATTTTATTTCTCATTCATAACTTTATTTATAAACTCAAAAACCGTGCTTTAAGCTAAAAATAAACAATAACTGATTATAATTTTCCGCCTCACCAAACCAAACCAAAGTGTCCGAGAACAATGACGAAAGATCTCAGCTGCAGATTGAAACTAACAAAGTGTTCCTGATCACTAATTGCCGTTCCATTGTTATGGTGCCATAGGAATTTCCCTTACCTCACTTAAGGTTCTGTGAAAAACAACACAGCGGTGCAAAGAAAAACAGAAAACAGTGAAGCCAGCACTCGAACCAACCAGCTCAAGCGCCGGGAAGCCAACCGGAGCAACACATTTCGCCTGACAACAATCATTAAATTACTTGAACTTTTGTTACAAGCTGTTTGCGCCCCGTCCGCTCGTCCGTTGGAAGGAGCTAAAGGAAATCCTTTTCTCTTTGGACAACAGAATGAGAATAAAGAAAAAAATAGCGTCTTTGGCTTTGTACGCGGGCTGATTTAAAGCGTGCGATGAAAGGTGGTACGCGCCCCGGGCGAACAAATCACGCACATCCGCCGGCGTGAACCGATGGGCACTGTGCGAAAGGAAGTTAGTGAGACGTAAGACGGAACCGGTAACCGGTAACGATGGTGCGAAGGAATTCACGACCCCGGCTGGCAACTGTTAATCATTCCCGCCCGCCAGACCAAAGACACACGCGCGAATTGTTCTGTCGCGAGCCACCGCGAGGTCACCGTGCCGTGGGTCTCGCGTGTGCGCCACGGTGTTGTTGATTGATGATGCGATTGAAGCGCACAAAAGCGCACATAATAACAAAACATAAAACCAGCTGTCGAACGCCCCGGGGGAGCTTTCGGGGCATCGTAGAAGCATGAAGCAGCGAGCCGCGAGGCCAGCAATTAGAACAATACCTAATTGGAAATTGATTGCTTCATCAGGATGGCTGGAAAAGAGGAACGGAACCCCGTCAAGATTCGGAACCGCCGATTTTTTCGGGTGGGCACATTCCGGACAGGGAATTTCCTTCGCACGGTGACATTTGGTACGGTGGTTGTTGGCGCTCTTTATGCTATTCTTTTGTTGTACCATTTTTTACGCTCCACGAACCGGAAACCCGAGCGCGAGTAAAAGGGCGAAGCGTTTGGGAAGGCAGTAAAATCGCTTATCGTAAGGAGCGCCTTTTTTATGGTCGAGAGCGTACAAATAGCCCTTTTGTGTTTTGCGTTCCCGGGCGGGTGGATGGTTAACGTTCGGTACGTGTTAATTTGTATGTGACCGATCGAATGGTGCGATATGGATTTTTCGATCATTTATAAAAATGGGTTTTCAGCAAGGATTAAATGTTGGCCACGACACCACTTTAATGTGAGTATATTAAAACACTCTTGAAGATTGAAAAAAATGAATTCATTGGATGAAAGCATATGAAAGAATTATTAAAACTTAGATATAGTAACAAGTATTGTATCCGTTTTTAAGTTAGGATAGGTACGCAATCCGTTCCGTGACTGGGAATCAGTCCAGAGAGAGACTTTAAAACAGGAGTAATCTGTTCCACGACCGGTTTTAATTTCAGATTAACTTCAGAACTGCTATACAGACAGTACCAAGACCCGACATGGGTATAGGATCAGTTCAAGGGCTTGTTGGGATCAGCCTAATTTCTACGATCGGTATAGGTTCAAAATCAGTCCAAGGATCGGTTATAGGTGCGATAATAAATCCTGGATTAATATAAGTGCGGGCTGAGTTCAATTACTGGGTTATGCTCAGAATCTAGTCTGTAAGTCTAATAGCTAGTGTGAGAACGAAATTAGTTCTAAGAGCGGTATGAATTTGCGATCAGCTGTTTTGAACTAGTGATGGGAAAAATAAAGTTTTCTTCGGGATCGATTTCGGCTAGCTTTAAAGTTTTCCGGAATCAGTTCCGGATGGTAGGTCCGGAATCAGTTTCCGGAATCAGTTTCAGAAATCGGCTGCGGAATTGTCTCTGCAATCAGCTCCGGAATCGGAATTGATTCCGGAATTGGCATCGCTCCCGACATCGGAGTAGGTTTCGGCATCTCCATGAGAATAGGCGTTAAGGTCCTATGCTGCTACGATCGTATTGCCTTCTGCAAAGAATCCAAATTTTACTTGTAAGCGAGCCATTCTCATAGAGATTATGGGACTGGTTAAGCTTCTTCTGATTTCAAATCCAGAACTGATTTGGATTCCGGAGGCAATTTCAATTCCGCAGTCAATTCTGATTCCGGAGCAAATTGCGATTCCCGATCGATTCAAGAACAGGATTCAGCTCCAGAATCGGAATCGACTCCGGAATTGGAATCCAGAATCCAAATCATTTTCGAAATTGATTCAGAATACCGAATCGGAAGCGGGTAGGTCTGATTCCGAGATACCACCACTATCTTGGACGTCCTCCTCAGAGTTCAGGAGAAATCTTGAAATTGATGTTCAATTACACTAATCTTCTTGATTAGTAACATGGACAAATTCATTGAGAGCAATAATAATTTCCACTGGATTTTAATTTGCTGTATTTGAGGTAAAAATATAATTTATCTCTGATTGCTAAAATCCCTCGAATATGTTGGTAATTTCTTTCTTCTCATTAATGTACAACACATGATTGCTTTTCATTTTTAAACCTGCTCCTCACTCACAGCTTAAACCCATTTCACCCATTTCGAATGCAACTCATAGTAATTATAGCACGAATAATGACGTCCCTCAATCAGAGCCGATCTCGTATGACATATGCACCACTTTTTGCATCCATCTAGCACAACTTTTCCAATCAAAAATGCGTTGCAATACAAATTCTCGTTGGCCAACTGTAAAGAACTAGCGGTGCAGTATTTTCCACCAAAAAGCTGTGTATTTGATAAACTCATTACGTTGTTATAATTGCATGTACGTGGGCATACGGTTCCGCATAACTTTGCAAAACGCTGGCGGAGTATCGCAAAACGCATTAATTAGAGCGCGGAGCTACAGTCACGCATCAATTCGAAGAATTGGTATTTGCTACAATAAATAATCTATCTAGCAAAAGGGTATTGTATAACGTTGCTTTTTTTTGTTACAATTAAATCATCAACATTGTTTCTTTTATTTCTTGTAAAATTCCTTTTTTAGAACGTTTAATTCCCTGCAATTCTGCAACACAATAATCTGCATGAATAAATGCGCATTCATAAACAGTTTAAAGGGCAATTTTCATCCTTTTCTTCGCCGTTTAAATCAATATCGTTCAATGTGCAGCTTCATACACTCATACATCTCACCTTGCACGGTGCTTCCAATACAATTTCAATTGATTTTGTAACACCTTTTTACAACCCCCTTTCGCTGTTGCGCACCTTTGAGCGCACGGAGCGAAAGCAAAGCGTTGCAACGCCGGATGCATATGGTGATAAAAATAACATAAAATAGCAAGCTCACCAAGTGGCTCAGAGCAGTCAAAAGGGATTCGCTCTAGTTCCCAGTGTACGTTTATACATACACACTCCCTTGTACCCTTTTTTCCCATCCCATGTTTAAATTCATGAGCTAAAGTTGCATTTTAAGTTTTGCAAAGCTGTGGCTGAAAGAAAAGCTGCACAGCAACAACAGCAAAAAAAAAAAAACACCGGGTAAGAGAGGCACCGACCCCGTGGGATCTCAGAAAGAAACGTTTATACGAACGGTACACGGTGAGCAGGTCGGGTGCATAATAACGAACCAAAATCATGGCCCATGAAAATGTCCTACTACCATCACCATGAGCTGGTGCAGTGCTGGTGGTACAAAAAGGCAGAGGAGAAAAAAGGAGTCACAGTTTATTCAAATACAATCCGATCCTAAAAGATTGGTGGTGATTTTTTGTGCATAAATTTTAGTTGCAGTTTTCGTCCTCTCGTTTTCTTTTTTGCTTGCACTAACCATGATTTTGTCATGCTTAGCTTCGCTCGTAAAATTGGGCACGAAATTTATCGTCTGAAGCGGTTTAATTCTTTTTCGCAATGTTTTTTTTTTCATAATAATGTACACGTGCATCGTGACTTCTTGTACGGTTTGTGCAGGGTGAGTAGCGTGTAGCAAGATTTGTGCTGAGTTTTGTCAGTCGGAGACTGTAAGCGAAACTGACTGAACGAACAGGTTGTGGTGCCATAATTTAAAAAATCAACTTGGCAGAAAACCACCTTCTAAGGCGCCTCCAATGAAGCACAACAGCGAAGTGAATGAAAATTGAATCAAATTTTGACCTCTTTCTCTCCCAACCACTGAGCAGAGACACGAGTTTTCTACCACACCTGTTTTTTTTTTCTTTTCCCTTTCCCAAAACCGTCCCCTTTAGATGGAGCGTGAAAAAGCTCTTAGTTCTGCTAATAAATTTTATGAATTTATTCTCCCGTTTCTCGCTGTGAAAATTGCTGTAACAACGTCCCCGTGTACCTCGCTCCTCTGCGCTGTGGGGATGCTTTCTTTTCTCCACCGAGACCACTCCTACTGCCCGCGAGGCCAACGAGATAACGAGGCAATGGTACGCTCCCTGCTGCGCCCATAACTCAATGTACATTTTGGCTGGTACGCAAGTTTGTACACGTGTGGTACAAGATGATGAAAATGCGCCACATTCTTGACGCCTCTAGGACACGTTACGCCTCTTCCTGCGGTGGTAAGAAACGACACAAAAAAGGAAGAAAAAGAAATACCTTGCTGTCCATAAAAATGGCTGAAGCAGACTGGCTTGACTCGCGAGAAAAACGTGACATACTGATACCCCTGTGCAGCCTGTACAGCTTGTTACGAAATGAGAAAAGCGGGTATTGCGAGTGATGTCAAACGGCGCCATATAAGCGTAAATGGGTGCCATAAGTTGCTCGTGTGATTGAGTTGGGCAGCATGAAACTCACTCGCTTTACTCACTTATGTTGACGGTTATTTTATGCTCCGAGCGTAACCAACCATGCTTTTGATTTTGCACTGAAAAAAGTCAAGGTTGTTCTTGTTCTTGTTCTTGTTCTTGTTCTTGTTCTTGTTCTTGTTCTTGTTCTTGTTCTTGTTCTTGTTCTTGTTCTTGTTCTTGTTCTTGTT
>AXCO02003687.1:0-22906 GCA_000473525.2 Anopheles melas | reverse complement strand
ACAGCCAAACGGTGGCTGGGTGCCGATGGAGCTTAGCTTTTTAGTAAAATTTTAATAAACGTCATACCAATCCGTTGCCCCGGTATCGAGCGTGTACGAAAGGGCAGACACCCAACGGGGGGGGGGATTCATAGGGGAGGATTCGGACGGGACACGCGGGATGGGAGGAGTGTGTATCAAACGTCCCGAATGTGCAGATCGCGAACAGTGAACGCATACGCGGGGAACATCATACAAGGGTTTGCGGTGAGAAGTTGTGCGTTATTGTGAGAAGCTGGCAGTGAGAATCGATGAGTGAGGGCAAGCCAGTGAGACGGTGAGCGCACGTGTAATTTATTGCTGTTGAATATAGTTTCCCAACGATTATTAACATTTACTGGGTGGAATAATTTGTAGAATTTCACTTCATTCTTGTTAAGCATTTAGATTGCATACTTCACGGCAAAGTCTACATTGCAAAGTAACAAAGTATGCAATCTGCGTAGCGTAGCGTCCACTGTTGCGCCTGCAGTGTATGCAATCTACATTACTTTGTGTATGAAAACGTTTGTGTTTTTGAGCGCATAACTTACCGTTTTTATTTACACTGCACCAAAACCAGCGAAAGCAAATATTATCCCGCTCGAATGCAGCGCAATTGCTAGCTCAGCTATAGCGTAGCTTATCTTCTAATGCAATTTTGCCACATTTTATTGTGTCACTTTTTTCCCCCGAAACCAGAAATGCGTCCATGACAGGCAGCATTAGGACCAGGTTTTTTTTAACTGCTATCTTCCATGCTCCCCCCACAACACGGTGCGACATAAAAAACTGCGAAGCAATAGCATCATAATAAAGCTGCATGCTCTTCGTGTGCTCACCAAGCTGAGTGCCCTGCTAGAGTCCCATTCGTAGAAAAAAAAAAACATACACTCAAGCTGGCTTGAAAGTGAGGCAAATTTTGCGTGAAATCCGATTTCAGCCCTGCTCGGGTGGAACTCGCGAGAGCCAAACCGCGCGCACGAGCCGGTGCCGAAGCGATTGGAGCTCACGCAGCATCCCGTGATGGTAGCAGCAGCGAGGCCGCCCAGCACTCTGGCGAGGACAGTTTATTTCGGAACGCGCAAGGAATCGCTCGTGTTCGTGCCGGATAGTGAAGAAACATTTTGCACCATCAACAAAGCGTGGCCGCCGCAGTAAGCGTGAATTTATTGTTTCGCTTTTGCGTGGAGCAGTGAACGATTGTGCTGTTGTGGTGGAGGTTTTGGTGGGTATTTGCGTGTGATGCGCGTAGTGTAGAGTAGTTGACATGTGTCCCTAAGAAGATTAGTACAAAATGGAGCATAAATTAGCACACTATGTTGCGTGGTTTTCAACCTTTTGATTAAAGAGTTAGTGCGAGAGAGCCAACAAAAGCAGGACAGCATATAAATGGGCAAATTGCGCGTATGTGCTTGAAGATTATCACTCTCCGCCATCTCAAGCCGAACGACGAAAGCCGCGCGATCCGTGTTTGCATGCTCAACGGTTGCGTGTTTCTGTGTGTGTGTGTGTGTGTGTGTGTGTGTGTGTGTGTGTGTGTGCGAGTCAGTTTAAACAAACGGAAACAAAACGGCTAGACATCGTGTGACGTGTGGTAAATGCAAAATCGCATACGCGATACAGTGCTGCTGATAGTGTGGTTTGGCCTGTGTCCGGCACGGCAATCAGATGCCCTCCCAGCTGGCAACACTGCCACGGAGCGGGTCGCCGCCGTTTCCTATCAACTGTGGCGCAAAATAAGTGACCACAGCAAGCGAAAACAAAAAAGTTAATCTTCTCGCTTAGTGTTTGGGAGGAGAGCTGGCAGTTCAAGTGAATTAATACGTTTTGTGTGTGTGTGTGTCTGTGTTTGTGTGCAATTGTAAATTGTTGTACGATAAGGAGCATTTCGAGCGAGAGGTGACTTAAAATAGCAACGCAAAAAACAACAACAACAAAAACATCGTGTGTTTTGAGTGCAGTGTGTACTGAAACGGGATGTGAAGCATGTGATAACACATTTTTCGGGAGCGTAGAGGATGCTGCAAATGCGCACAAAGGATTAACCAGCACGATGCGATGTATTTGTACAGCGTTCTCCCCCTTGCTCCCAAAGTGTTACAACAAACTCAACTAACGCCTTGAAGCTGTCTACCATTGAACGTGACCTCCATCCCTGAACGCAGCGCTTTTCTCGCCGAATCGAACGCAAAGTCGTTTCGTATCGATGCGCAACACGCTTACACACACTGTATGCGACCTTGATTTAGGGTGGTGGTGGGCGAAGAGATGTATAAATAAATCTTCACCTTCACCCTTCTATTTCCATTCCCCTCCTTGCTTTCCGCAAGCGTAAGCGCTCCCGGTTTTTTTTTGTAATTGTTTTGCTGCGCGCATCGAACCCGGTGCTGTCCGTTTGACGGCTGGGAAGCACGGCATGCGCAATATAACTTCACGCGTGCACGCACAAACGCAACAGCTCGCGCGCGCGGTTTGTTTCTTGCGCGCGAGGATGTCAATGAAAAGTGATATCGATATGCAACACTACAAGCATCAATTACTCGACAGGAAGTGGTCAATTTAAAGCGACAGCTATCCATGATATCGATCCGCTTTTGCGTGCAATAGATGCGGCGACCTTTTGGAAGGTGATAACTGTTAACACCTAACCGGTCGTTTGGCGTTTTAAACGTCCTTCAATTAGCAGCAATTAATGGCTTCCCATCGCAGGCTGGTATAATATTTCGCGCACGATTTAATCGAAAGCAATTCGCATGTTCGAAGGACAGCTGTGCCAAGGTCAGCCGTACTCAAGGTTTCATCAAAATTGATCGTCATTTTTCCGCATTGCGGTTTACCCCTCCAGTGGGAACCGGCCACCATTGCAATCTTAATCCAGCCGATGGTGCTCCAGTTCCGTGCACACCCATAAAGCATTAAAAACAATTTATCAAACCGGTCAGTCCGGTACGATAAATGCCTTGTGGGAGAGTGGTATTCAACGGCTATTGCCTCAATCATGCCTACCCGAAGAAGATACCGGTAGCATTATACGGCTGCCTGCAATGAACGTTTTTTTCTTCCTTTTCAGCAGCAAAATGTATGCCCTACAATACCCACCCACTATGATGGCGTCTCGAAAATTGGAACTTTTCTGCAGAGAGACATAGCAACACATACACCCACATACACACACATACACCGAAAAAAAAAAAGAAGCAGAAAGATGCCATTATTCTTCTGCGGCCCGGAGCTCCAACTGTACTGGATAGAGAGACCGGGCCGGGCCAGTTTTATTGTCCACTTTGTTGCGATTTGCTTAATTGCTATCGCAAGGGCTTCACCAGCACAGCACAATGTCTGACCAAGGACAGGCTTGTTCTCCCTCCTTTCCTCTCGTTCTGCTCCTCCTGCACCGTCTAAAGGTGTCCCTATTTGGAGGAAATTAGGGGTCCGGACTGCCGGTCCTGCGCCCGTGGGTCCCACCCTCAGGTTTTCCATTTATCAGCATCATTTTCCATGCGGGTGGGGCAACCCGAAACAAAACTAAACCGGAACAAGTACGGAGAGGTATGGGAACAACAAAAAAAAAAGATGAATTCACACACACACACACACACACACAATGTTGTCCTTCATAAAGCCCTTTTCTCGAGCGAGAAGCAAGCAAAACGAAACACAATAATGGTTTTGCATTAGGTCAAACGGTTTAGTCTTTGTTTTGTCCAGCCGTACTGGGGGGGGGGGGGGGCGGCAGCATTAGGGTGGGTTTGTAGTAGGCGTAGGAGGGAAGGCTCACAAGCACACTAATAAAAAGAAACTAATAAAAGCTGTCCGCACAGCGAAACACACTACAGCTAATTGAGCATTTTTGTGTTTGTATGTGTTTGTGTGTCGATGGTGCACACTTTAGCAAAATTGAAAGTGAATTGAAATGTGTTTTACGTTCATTTGCGTGCCAGTTTTGGGGTGTTGGTGCTTTTCCCCGGACGCTTGAAACCAACCACAATTTACGGTAATGCTCCAACTCACACACTCCAACACTGAAGCACGGTGCGACTCACAGCCGGAAGCCATTATTTTGCTCGCTCACCACACCACGCTGCAAAGTTTAAGGCGCTTTCCACAGCTTCCCATTTTCCCACAGGCGTGCAACAGTGTCGCCGGAATCGAAGGAGGAAAATTAAAAGTGCAAACAGCGCACGGACGGGGGGGGGGGGGAAACACAGCAAGGAGACGAACATTACTACCACTACCATGTCCAAAACAAATCGCGTTTGGTGTGGGAGCGAAGGCGGAAAGGTCGCAAGAGGACGGCATGGCGAAGGGAAGGATAAAAGTGTGACTGTTTGTAAATAAACAGAAAACAACACGCAACGTCAACACCGCGTCAATTTGGGGGAAGAGGAGGACGCGCGCGTGTGCTGTCACCTGAGTGGATGAAAGGTTCCTCGCTTCCATCCCGTCACGTGCATTGCGTGAGGGAAGGAGCACAAGGTATAGGGGGGGAAGGAGGAAAAGTGCTCCAAGACACAAGCACTGCCACGAGCTTTGGGGTGATAAATGCCTCGGGGTGTAGGACACCCCGGTAGGATGTGAATTTCCGGCAGGGTTTGGAACAGCGAGTGTGGCAAATGAGGAGCGAAAGAGACCGTCTCGTTGGGCGATTGTTGATTGTGTAATGGAAATGGTGCAGGAGCTAGGTTATTTTTTGTTGGTTTGCTGATGCTTCTTCTGGCACTCTGATGATAAAATACTAAATCTTGTCGGACGCTGCGAGACGGTCATTCTGTAAATTCAATGTTTGTGATAGCTTTTAAGAGCAGAGCCACAAAGAAAATAGAGCCATTGTTGGTGTTTGGTGCCCTGTTTCGTGTCTAGTGTCGAGGGCTGTTCGTTCAAGTAGAATGAAGCTTCGTTTTGTGCGTTTCAAGGTAGAAGATTTTTTCCCCGAAATGCTTCAAAAGCACTTTACAGATTATTGTCCATAAATGCAATCTAGCACAGGACAAATAATGGGGTTAGGTCTTAGGCAAACCATAAAGTATGCCGTTTTAAGATGTATTTTCCGTAGTAAATCTCGGACACGTGTCTCATGACATACAGTTTACTATCAAAGATTCTTACTTCATGTCATAATTCTACCAAACAGGCAACACATTCCCAATCTTGTTGTTTTGACTGATCGTCCCAAAATTGTAATGCACGTGTTGGTCTGCATTATTCTGAAATTCATACCGAACAAAACTCACCATACATGCGAAAACCACGAGCAACAGACACCTTTTGCGTCCTTTTTTCCCCCGCATAAAACATTCATCAAAACGGACGCCACGTATGGGATGGTCAGACACCGATTCATCAATAAAATATTTCGCATGAAATGGATATCCACAAGGACAATGCTCCTTACTCCTTCGTGTCCCTGGGCGATGAGGGTGTGAGTATTTTCTTATCAAACTTAGTCCAGCCCAGACACATCCAGTGGGTGAATTTCGATCCCACCTAGCTCGCTGCTGAGAAAAAGGTATTCATCGGTCTTTACTTTTGCCTCATTCTCATCTTTCACTCCAATGTTTGGAACTTATCGGAGATGAACTTTGGAAGGGCAAGAAAAGGTTGCAGCTTATACAAAAAAAGATGTGCAAACTTCACACACACACACACACAGTAAGCTCCCTCCCCTATCGGTAAAGCTGCTTAGTGGCGTAACGATTACTTCGAGAACTTGGGGCGTAAAGTCTCACCAGGGAGAAGTTTCCACACCAGGCGGCCATTTCTGGAACTATCTGGTGTGATGGCACAAGGGGGTTTTGGTGTGAAAGGGGCTTTACCGAGGGGCGCGCTCCAAGGATGATATTCTGCGGCTCACCGAAGCTCATCATCTATCATGCATTACAACGAGGGATGGTCGCCCAACGCAATCTCGCCCATAACCATTCGCGGGCGCATAATTTATCTAATTATCACTAAAGCTCGCTACAAACGGGGGAGCAGAGTTGCAAACTCTGAACGAAGGAGAGGACAGAAATAATCGCTCCACCGCAGCATTAATCTAATTAGCTTAGCGGCCAGAAATGCCGCAACGTGCGGCCAACAACAAAAAGACGCCCCAAACAGGGCAGCCACGCTTCCACTAATCTGCGCTTAATGTCTTTGTAAACAGTTTGTGGTAGTTGAAAATTTAGTTTCCCTCGTCTCTCTGTGATGATTTCCGATTACAGGATCAGTTTGCATCGTCAAGAAAGTGTGCAATCCCAATCAGCCTTCACCGCAGACGTGTCAGAAAAAGATGAAATCAACCGATTTGTGGTTATGTGTTATGAATAACTTTAACAACCATCGAGTGCGCTGGATGTACCGGGATCACATTATTTGCTGGCGTTCCCAGTAGTGTTTACACACACTCAGAGCAACCGCAATCGACATACAAAAAAGGAGGAAAAAGTGCAGGATGGGAGAGTGAATATCTGTCGATGAAATATTTATTGAATAACGCCACGGGAAGCAGCTGCATCCAACGGTGAGGCAAGACATCACGCCAAGGCACAGGAAGCAATATTCATTCACAGGACTACATTCTGTGCCGAGGGGCGTTGCGGGAACATTTTCTTATTGTGCAATGCTGCGTCAGGCACTGCCACCGGGTGGCACAGGAACAGATGCCCACCAACGGAGGGCAAAAAACGGCATGCTTCCCAATCAACATGCAGACGATAGTTGCAAACGGGTGAAAAAGTGCTGCCACAGTGCTGATCACTAGTACGCTTAGGTTCGATATTGCTTACGGGATGGGGTAGAGGAATTTGGAACCGGAATCGAACGGGTTTATCATAGCAACAGCATCAACTCTGGTGCCGTAGCAGCCATTGGGTTGAGATTTATGCGAATCGGAAATTTACAGCAATAAAGCCACACATTATTTTGCAACGTGTTGTTTGTTGACTCAGACACACACACACAGAGGCGTGAGCCGATCAATCGTAGCAACACGAGATCCCAACGTTCACTGCAATAGGAATACACACAGGTCACGGCATGGACGCGTTGAGATTAATTCCACTGCTCTCAAGGTGGTGGAATTTACTCGAATTGACCATCATGTGCGTACCAATACCAGCCTTCAAGGCTGTTTACGAGCCCCGTTGTTTGGCCCGTTGCCAGTACGTGTATGTTCAATACATGTCAGTCGCAGACTCGCTAAACGCTGATAACCTATCGACCGGGACCGGGGTCCGTTCCCAACACTTTTCGCTACGGCAGCGCCACGGCCAATTTATTCCCATTTCCAGCTGTGATGCTCCGATCCGTGAGTGTGCTGGAAATTTCGTGGAACACCCGAGCGCTTTCTGGAAAGGTGGAAATGCATTACAGATTGATTTGACGTTACAGCAAACATGACGGGCGACGGGTAGAACACATTCTCGTTCTGGTTGCATTTGCACCAAAGTTTGCTGTATCATGGTGGAATTGCGATGGGGTTTTGTACAAAAGGATAATGGAATTTCTTGAAACCAGTACCAATCTCCGCCTTAAACTATGCAATCCGTAGGACAAATGTCGTTGTATAAGCTTATCGATAATTTGATGAATATCTTTTCAATAATATTATGTAAGAACCTTGAATACATCTTCAAAGCATCAAATATTTGAAGTCCAGTATATTTCCATCCCCATTTAGGACTCTTTGTTAATCCAGTGTTAATCGTCAACCGAGTACACCATTTGCTGCGCCTAAATGTAGGCAGTGCACCCAAGCTAGTGCACTTAAGCTACCGAAAAACAAAAGACAGACACACAACATGCGCTCCATACGAAGGAGATCCCCGTGTCGACTGCTAACCAGCGCCTTCGTCCTGCTGCCCCTGTTACTGCTGCTGCTCGACGGTACCCAGCTCGCCCGGGCCCTCCGCTGCGACCGCTCGCCCGAAGGTTCCGGGGCCAACAAATCGCCCGCCGATGGACGCTTTCGGCTGCGCATTTCGGGCAACCCGGAGAAGTACGTGCCCGGCGAATCGTACACCAGTGAGTATTGTCATCAGAGTTTTGTGTTTTTCGCTGTCCTTTTTTCTCTCTCCTTTCCGCTTATTTCCGCTTCATTTCCGACCGACTGTCACTGTCAGATGGGCAGGCGGGCGCCGTTTTCTCTCCCTCCCATCTATACGCTGTAAAATGTCATAAATCCTTATTTCGGGAGCCATCGAGCCACGGCGCACCCGCGCACCAAATTCAATTATCGATCCGAACCCGTTTTTCGGTAATCATCATCATTACGGGGACGCGAGCAAAGGGGTCTGGTCGCCGCTTTATGGCCCTGGATTATCCACCCGCTGGTCATTTCGCTGTCCGGCGAGTGCGGCAAAGTGAAGCTTTTACATCGTTTACTTTTCGATTATCACCACATCCACCATCCGCGCTGTCCAGGAGGACGTCCAGCACGGGTGGAAGGATTACGCCCCCTGTCTCACACGAAATCCAATTCCCTCGCCCACCCAGCAGCGCCTGATGGTTCCATTTATCTTCTCCATCTTTCGCTTCCTACACGTTCCAATCTAAAATCAAACCGAATTAATAGAGAAAAGCCATCCGGGCGAAACGAGCGAGAAACCACTCGTACGCCCTCGGAGGTTCAAGTGTCAATATTGGATTCTGCATCCGTTATTGAGGGCTCGAGAAGGCAAGATGCAAGTCGGTCCGAACAGAAAGTGGAAGGCCCATGTTCTACATTTCGATTTCGGTGTGCCCGGAAGGGGAATGAGCAAATCCCGAAAAAGCTTCACTCGTTATCTGGACTTACGGATCGGATCTTTTGCTTTCACTCAGCTCCGGAAAGCGTAGTCTTTACCCGGAGCTTACACTCCTGGACCTTATGTAAACGTCCTGGAAAGAAGGAAAAAAACACGGAAGTGGGCAGGCACACATACACTACTGGAAGGCGTCCGATGGTACGATTTCATGTTAATAGCACTGTTTTTCGGCTCCTGGAATGGACATCTCACTCTACTCTGTTGTAGTGTCGACCTAATTGACAATTTAAAATCATGACCACATCGTACCACATCGTAGCATCGGGCATTATCTTCAAGCAAAAATCGATCGAAAAAAGGAACGCATTAAAAAGAAAGCCCATACAGCAGGACTCTGGAACATGGATTCTTAACGATTTCCGATCCAGCAATTCAGCCCTCCCAATCCCAATGTTCGCCCAAAGTCTGCAGCGAACCGTTTGCGTCCTGTGTTGGTTCGTTCGTCGATGTCAAAGCATAATGCAATTAGCAGAAAATATTAAACCTTCCCCACGCCGTGCAGCGCCCTGTCAATGATTGGCGTGACCGTTGAGAGGTTTATTGAACGATGCGGGATCGAGTCGTAGGGATGAAAGCGAAAATTGCATTACATAAAATTAATACCACCCTCGGTCCCGAGCTGTCCGGCGTGTTCCCTTAGGTCCTCCCTATCCCGTATCATCACTCTGTTTTGTGGTTTCTGTGCCACGATATCTTCCGGGAAGGGAGTACGGTGCTTACGGCGGTGTTTTGTGTCGCATTATTGAACTTTGTCCTTGCGCTTGAAACGCTCGACCGTACCGGCTGCTGTTACTGACGACCTTTGGGGACTTTCCAATACCCAATTCCTCGGGCAAAACTGAACCACAACATCGTTCGTATTGCTCGTACAGGGAACCAGCGGGATTCGAAAGAGCAGCTCAAGCTCGAAGGAAGTAGATTGAATTGTTAATTTCACCTGCATATCCATTGAACCTGTGCTTTGTTCTTCGGCCCGTTTTCTCCCCTCCCCCTCCTTCTTTCCCTGTAGTAAGTCTCGTCGGCATCCGGTCGATGCAGGTACCGCACAAGTTTTCCGGCTTCTTCCTCGCGGCCGAGAAGGACTTTTCGCTGGTGCGCGGTGACGCAGCGCCGTCGGGCGTGCACAACGTTGGCACCTTCCAGCTGTCGGGCGATGCGCTGACCAAGTTCAGCGAGCGCTGCCCGAACGCGGTCACCCAGACGAACTCGCTGCCGAAGAGCGAAATCCAGGTGAACTGGGTGGCGCCGCCGGCCGGCAGCGGTTGCATCGCAATTCGCGCGACGGTCGTGGAGCACCGGGACGTCTGGTACATGGACGATGGGCCGCTGAGCAAGATTTTCTGCGAGGACGAGGCCGACTCGGTCGACACGCAGCCGCCGGTGCTGAAGGAATGTTGCGCCTGCGACGAGGCCAAGTACGAGCTGACGTTCGAGGGGCTCTGGTCGAGACACACGCATCCGAAGGACTTCCCGTCGAACGGGTGGCTGACGCGGTTCAGCGACGTTATCGGCGCATCGCACACGGTCGACTATCGGTTCTGGGAGTATGGGCAGGTGGCGAGCGAAGGATTGAAGCAGGTGGCGGAGCACGGTTCCACCCGGATGCTGGAGAGTGAGCTTAAAAATCAGGTAAGTGTAGGGGAATCGGATCGAAAAGGGATGGTTCCAAGTTGGTGATGTGTGAAGTGAGTCCTCATGGTGGTGGGTTTTTCCTTATCCTATTCCAGAGCGATAAGATCCGCACCATTATCAAAGCGCGCGGTATCTCCTACCCCAACGTGACCGGGAAAACGTTTGCCGTGTTCCGTGTCGACTCGAATCACCATCTGGTGTCGATTGTATCGATGCTGGACCCATCCCCCGACTGGATCGTCGGTGTGTCCGGGCTCGAGCTGTGTCTTACCAACTGCTCCTGGATCGAGAACAAAATCCTCAACCTGTACCCGTGGGACGCCGGCACCGACAGTGGCCCGACGTACATCTCGCCCGACCAGCCGACCAATCCACCGGAAGTGATCCGACGCATCAAGTCGAACTACCCGAACGATCCGCGCTCGCCGTTCTACGATCCATCCGGGACGGAGATGAAACCGCTCGCCCGTATCTATCTGTCCCGTCAGCGTCTGTACGAGAAGAACTGTGACGCGGATAATGAAGAGGAGAACGAAACGAAGCAGGCCTGTGAAACGGAATCGTGGTCCGATTGGACGGATTGCAGTTCACGCTGCGGAAAGGGCAAACAGACGCGTCGCCGCATCTACAAGCATCCGATGAAGGCGAAGCAGGCAGAGTGCAAGAAGAAACTGTTCGACAGGCGTCCGTGCGTCGGTACGGATCGCGATTGCGACTACAACAGTCAGGAGATTGAGGAAGCGTACCAGAGCGACCCGGAGTGTGAGGTGACCGAGTGGGGCCCGTGGAGTGAGTGCAGCTCGCCGTGCGGCAAGGGCAACAAGACACGCTCCCGGAAGTACAAGAAGAAGGGCGCTCGGAAGAAGTGTGAACGGCTACCGAACCCGCCAATGCTGCAGCAGACCGTGCCATGCGATGAGGACTGTGGAGGTGACATTTCGCAACCTGTCCTGAGCTCGGATGTAACTATCAAAACGATGCCGTGTCGGTGGGGAAGGTCTGTGAGATGCTAACCCTTCTTCTTCTTCTTCTTCTTCTCTCGTGTGCTGTTTATTGCAGATCAATCCCAAGTGCAAAATGACGCAGTGGTCCGAGTGGAGTCCGTGCAGTGTGACGTGTGGGTTGGGCCGTAAAATGCGTACCCGCATGCCCATCAACAAGAGCATGAGGACGCACCACAAGCGGTTCGTGAACTACTACATGACGCGCCGGCGGATGACGGCATTGGATGAGGACGAGGACAGCGAGGAGGAGGATATGGGTGATGACAACGATCTGCACATTACCGACCAGAACGATCCGTGCTACGGGGTGGAGACGGTGGAGGAAGTTACTTGCGGTCATGATTTGCCCCCGTGCGATGGACTCTATGGAGTGCCAGGTAGGTGTGAGTTTGGGCGCAGCGACCAGAACTGGGTTAAGTTTAATATCAATGCTTGGGTTTGTTTGGGAGTATGAACCGGTTAAGGCCCATGAATAGTTCCAGGGCCGTTATGAATGAAGTAACTGCTCCACCACTATTATTAATCTATCACGAAAATGAATTCAGAATCAGAATAAGAACCAACCCGAGAACCGAGATGGGTTATATATCAGTTCCAATATCAGATTGGATTTCTAAACCTAAATTCGGAAAATGTCCAAGTTCCGTCTCAGGACCGTTTTGAAGTTCCAGCAAATGATTTGGAGCAAAGGGTTTGGAAGTGTGTTGGATAATTGTTCCAGAGTAGAAAAAGATCCAGGAATAGTTACAGGGTAACAATAGAATCAGTATCAGTTCTTGGGAGGAATGGTTTTCAACTGTTTCAAGCCCGGTTTCGATTTTGAATCAGTTCCAGAGATCAGCCTAAGATCAATTCTTAGACCGCTATTGTTTTGACATCAGTTCCATCGCTGACATTGGTTAAGAAACAGTTCCATGATCGAAATGTGTTTGGGATCAGTTTAAGCACCAAACGGAATTTAAAATAATCTTGGAGATATCTCAGAATTGGCTTGCATAGTCTTGAAATTGATCCAAATTAACCAGTTCACTGAAACTAAACATCTGGCCCTAACATATTGGATGTCTTCATCTCCCTAATAGAGCTCTGTTTCCTGGAACCGAAACCGGGCAATTGTCGCGACTCCCAGACACGCTGGTACTTCGATAGCGATAAGAACGACTGCTCGATCCTTTTCTTCACTGGATGCGGTGGCAACAACAACAACTTTATGTCCCGCGAGGACTGTTTGGATACGTGCAGTAAAGGTAAGGTGTTACAAAATGACAACCCCAACGGTGCTTGATACGCTTGAAATGACCGGTTTTTTCGTTTGTTCTTTGCGCTTCCCGTTCCGACAGATCGTAAATTTACCAACATTCCGATACGGGACCAGATCAGCACGAACAGTGCGGGCGGTGGTTCCGACTACGGCTCGGACATGAAGCAGGACTGCAAGACGTCACACTGGAAGCGGGGCCCGTGCAACGCGACCTGCGGCGAAGGCTTCCGCGTGAAGAGTCGCACAATTCTGGTAAGACTAGCCACGACCAGGACCGTGGTGCATGCTGAAATTTAACGCACTTTTGCATTCCATGTACGTTCCTTCTTTGACACGCACGCACAGGTGCATCCGTCGAACGGTGGCCAGCGATGTCCGCGGAAGCTGCGCAAGGTCGAGCGATGCTTCGTGCACTGCGACTCGTCCCGCCACGACACGAATCCCTCGTGGGGCCCCAGCACCCGCTACGAGCCGGAACCGATCGAGTGCGAGTACTCGGCCTGGTCGGCGTGGTCACCGTGCAGCAAGACCTGCGGCGACTATGCCGTGCAGCAGCGCACCCGCTACGTGCTCAATCCCGAGAACGCTCGGTTCTGTCCGCACCGGCTCGAGGAGCGGAAATGTGATATCATGCCTTGCCTGTTGGGCAAATAGAGCCGGCCCGGTTTGGACCCAGGTGCCAATGGTGGCGCGGTCGCCCGACGACGATGATGCAAAACTCGTGCAGGACAGTCGTAGCCCGTTAGATTTATTTCCGCTCACTCGCGCTACGTATATATGTGTGTAGTGTGTGTATGTGTACATCGTACGGCCGTGGGTTGGGTTAGAGAGTGTTAGAAGAAGCACCAAAAAAAAAAAGATGGAAGTGATGACTCCAACGCGACAGGAAGCAGAAATGTGGTCGCTCTGTTGCATCGTTTTTTGTGCACCCTGTTTCCCGATACATCTCATCGATTGCATCGATATTTTATGTATCTATATAGTTTTTTGTTTTGTTTTATTATTACTCACCCCCTTCGAGTTGTCGGACATCCAAATCCGACATTGATGAATGAAGCGCAGCTGCGCCGTCGTGGAACGTGACGGGAAAGCAGAAGCTAGTGGCGCTCGAAACCCTTCCGGCTGAAACCAAACATAAATCTAACCACGGTGTGTTTTGGTATCAGTGTGAGGTTCTTTTTTGTAACGAAAGTGGTATTAGTTTATGGAGTTGAAGGATTAAAAGCAGAACGAACACACAATCTAGACATTAAACACAACAAAAACCACACACGAGATGGGCAAAACGAGATATAAAGGGAGAGAGAGAGAGAGAGTTAGGTCCAATATTAGTACACAACTGAACGCACTAACATGAACACAAACACATCCACACTCACACACACACACACACGGACGCAGGTGAAACAGCAGTGTACTATCAGTAGGCCGAGCACATTGGTAAGCTCACCGGCAGATCCTGGGCCGATGATTGCACCGAGCTTTGCATTTTACAGCGCGTTCAGAGCGTGTGCCCGCCGTTAGTGCGACGCAGTGCGAAAGCGATTTGTATGTACGTTTGATGATATTATGATTGAGTGGAAACAAGCGAGCGAAAGAGGGCTGCACAATCTGAATGACAAATAATTAAATGCAAACATCATGTATCCTTCTAATAATGCGATCAAATAAATTGGAGTACAGTAGCGGTAGCGTTAGTATATTGTTCTGGTTTTCACTGATGTGCAGTGTGTTCAATAGAATTCCAGGAAAAGCACGCGTAGCTTATGAGTAAGTATCAAAGAGCGAAACCTTTCTGCCACGGTTGTTGTAAAATATCACGGAAAATACAGCGTCATTTGACTGTCCTCAGTAACTCTCTGTTAATTTGTTCTGAAAAGCCCAGTTGGTAAATTTCTGATAATGTTCTCTGAGAAGCAGATTTTTGAGATTTCTGAGAAGCATGCTTGTTCTTAGTTCATAGATTGCATAGCTGTAGGAGTTAGAATTCTTTAAAATGAGTTTTTAGTACACACATTGCATAACTTTAGGGGTTTCAGGGTTTCCTCTTAGTATTTCACTAATGAAATATATCTAAAACTATCCTGTTTCTCTTACTTATCAAAACACCTCACAAGGAGGCCGTTCCATATCGATTGACACTGAAACGTACGACCACCGGAATGTTCGGTAATTTTTAGCGTGCAAAGCGGATCAATGTTCCAAGAATAAACATGCAACTCCCAGAGGAATTCTGATAACTACCATCAATGTTCTCACTGCACGTACCTTTCTACCAGCAAAAAGGTCTACGGTCTAACCAGCCGTACACTCGGTGGCGATGGTTACACATTTGTTCGAGCAGTCCGAGCAAGAGCAGTGTCGGGGAGTTTGCCAACCCGTTAAAAAGGTAACGGACATCGGGCCTTAAGCATACGCCACAACTATGGGCCCCCCTGGGATGATGATGTGGCATGGAAAATGAGAAACAATAGAGATGCGTCTTGGAGATTGGTACACATTTACCTGCATTCTCACCATCCCCACATCCCCAGAAAGGTAGATAAGGCACCCCGAAGCTAGACGTTCACGTTCCGAAACCAAACATCCGCCTTGGGTTTTGTGTTGGAGCCAGCATCCGGTTCGTCCATGGGATTTCCCATGTGGATGGTTTTAACTTTTCGCTTCTCGTACCTATTATGAGGTGCCCTGGTTGTTGTTCAATAATGCTGAAAGTTATTTTGGGTGGTAGACACGGCTACATTTTCGTCTCAAAAAACATACTACTTTAGTCAACATGAAACGTATCAAATATTGCATGAACAAGAACGTTGACGAGGTTTCATTGCGCTTGCAAAATTAACCAATAGTTTTTGTTTGTCTAAAAACATATGTTTGAAAACAAAGAAACATGCACCGTTTTGTAGACCGAGATCGAAAGCGCACAACTAAAAATGTGGCTTCACCTACTGCACAGCACAACGTACAGTCCAGGCATTCTAACCGGATTTATCATCGTACGTGACACAACAAACTCTCCTTCTGGTTTCCATAGGCAACGTGAGCCACTCGGTCGAACGTGTTTTATTGTCAGGCAGCAGCTCCAAATGCCATGCAGCGAACAATGCAATATGCAGCCGGCAAAATGTGGCATTTCGCATTCGATACGAAACGTCGATCGGCTCGGGCAAGTGGGGGGGGGGACTAAGCCATCGATTGTTAAGTGCAGCGATGAATGTCAATAAAAATATTGTCATCCGATCCGCTCCACTCTCCTCGCTTCTCGCTAATTGGCTGAAATTGATTGTGAAGCTAAATTGATTTGCAAATATTGGATAAAAAAAGGAATGTTGGCGATCGGAGAATTGCACAATGGAGAGAGATGAGGTGTATAACAAAAAGGATTTTAGTAAATTAAATTTTCTACGTTGCATAGAAAAATCAAAATAAATTCACCGTTTCTAGAATTTTCAAAGCATTCTTTCAAATATTATTTGAAGCAATGAAATCAATTAGGTATATGATTTTTCCCCAAATAACTGTTTTTAGAAAACCATCACATCGCGTCATCGTCATTATTGTATTCTTCCCATTATCATGCCCTTGGATTCGGTATAATTTTATCTCAATGCTTGAACACTACGATGAATAAGGTTTCCAAGTAACACAAATTTGTATCCCTCTCGTCGACCATATTTTCTTCGCTCTCTCTCTCTCTCTCGCTCTCTCTCTTTCTCTCTCTCTCTCTCTCTCTCTCTCTCTCTCTCTCTCTCTCACACACATACTCGTTCTTTATTACAATCTTTACGACGCGCCGAATGCTCTCAGGTGCGAATATCATTACTTTTAATTGTCAATTATCACAGCATTAGACTGTGCGAGCCGTTTTATCATAACGCCTCAACGCTTAAGTGCTGCCATTCTGCCAAATACATCGTCTGACCCCCCTCCACGCCTAACCAACGCACTTCGCATGCACGTCCCGGGCTACTGCCAGTAACAGTTCTGAAACTACTGTCCTTTCGGATGTCGCCGACCGTCTCTGCTGGCACACACAGTGTGGCACACTCAGGAACCGGACCCATTACGAGCTTCTTATTGCGCTCGTATCTTTCGGTGTCGTTTTGTACCGGATTTAGCTGTGCAGTGGAGGGGGGGAAAGAAGAAGCTTTTTGGTGGCCGTTGGTGACGGTGGTGTGGTACTTTAAAGAAGATGACGATTAGGCAGACGACACTCACGATCGAAACCACAATCGTGTCGGAAGTGTCGCAGTAGCGCTCCCTTTAATGCTCTCAGCTCAAGCAGGCCAACATGAAGAAGCTGGCGAACGGTACTCCGTCGGGAGCAAGATGTCATACCCGTTTCAACTCATTTGGAGCAGTGTCAAATATCAAACAATCCCATTTCGCCCCATCCTTCCGGGGTTGTCGGCTCAAGTTTCCCGCTCTTAACGAAGCGCACAAGCTCGGTCGGAGTTTTGAGCTCGCAATAGGACATAAAAATATGAAAACCAACCCAACAGAGGGCAGGCAGGCTGCTAAGGACGCGAAAAAACGACTGTTCGCCTTCGCCCAAAGCTCCTCGGGGACACAATTTAGCTGTCATGTCACGGGTGACAAATGACTAACGTACATCGTGACGCTGGTTTTCGTTCGCCTTTTGTTGCCCACTGTTTCACATTTGACTCGTACGATCCGTGGCGCTACACGTGGCTGGGAAATGCTCTCATCGCAGGAGCTTCATATAAATCCCTCCGCAATAGGAATAGACAAGGTGTAGCGGTGAGCGGACAGGGACACCCGTAAAGCTTGTTTCTTCGTGCACGTACATTGGAAGTGACATGAAACTTTAACCCGGCGAAATCACTCCCAGCAACTCAACACCCTCGGAAAAACAAAGGAACAAAACATCCCAGACAGACGGACAGACAGACGGAACCGGGCCGCGGATCAATGACAACGCCGGCTCCTCCATCACCCCGCCACCCGTCCAACGCCACCAACGAGTCAAAGTTTTAATGAACCAGATGGCCTGCGATGTTTGCAATGTAACCTGCTGTTAAAGTATCACCGGATTGGCGGAAGTTTCCCCCCGGTCGTCCGGCCGACACTCTGCAGACGACGTCACCGGAGATTCCGTTCCCGGACTGTCACGGAGACTTTTCCGATTGTCGTTGAAACGATGCAGACGATTCCCATTATTCAGCTCGATGGCAATAGCAATGTCGAAGAGAATTTAAGACGCAACTTGCCGTCAAAACTTCGTTGGCCATCGTTGGATGCTTCGCCTGGCCTCAGGCATCGCTTCCCACATCCCCACGGAAGAAGTTGGAATGTTCCTTTTCTGAACTTTCCATTCCCATCGTTTCTCAGTCACCTCCTCTTCCCATCCTGCGGTGTGCTGTCGGCACACTTTCGGCCCAATAAACATAATTCCTTATCATCATCGTCCGGGTAGTTTGCAGAAAACCGCTTCCCACAAAGCAAAGCTTCTTCGCCGTTAAGTAAGGAGCTCCCGAAAAACATGGTTCTATTTTAAACGAGGTGCGCGCTTTGCTTGTCGAACAAAGTTGCACAACTGTCGAGCACTTGTTCTGTCACCCTACCCTCCCTCGCCGTTCAAATTGGAAGCAATTGGGGAGAAAATTTAGTGAGCAGGAAAAAGGCGTTTTCAGCACCCTCACTTACCCACCGATCGCCGGCGTTATCAGAATGAGCAGTTTAAGCGCACACGCAGGCAGACAGCGCGTTTGAAGCGCGGTGTTCATTCACCTGTTAACTAACAACATATCATCCCGGCGTGGCTCCACTCCGCTCTTAAAAATACCGATCCAGCTGCCAAGAGTTTCCCCTATATTGTGTGGAAAGAGAAACAAGATTCTGGCACACACACACACACACACACACACACACACACACACACAGACAAATACCTGTCTCAGGGAAATGCTTTCACAAGATAAGACGCCCTTCGTTAACGAGTTTCCGATCCTGTTCCCGATGAATCGGCACCGGTTCAAGACCAATCTATATTTATTGGATTTTTGTACGCGGCCGACTTTCCGACCACGGCAAAGGGACGTCGGAAGGGTGCTTATCGATGGTTGAGAGAAAGCGAGAACGGCAACGTGACGGCTGTTTCGTGATCCATATTTAATCCATCCGAAAGTTATGCGGCTTCTATCGTTCTGAGAAATAAATATAATCGCTTGTGTAAATATCACCGAGCTGGCAAGTTTGTCGGTGTAGATGCTTTATCGTCGCCATTTTTTTGTAATGTGAAGAATAACAGCCTGTTATTACATTGATTGGAAGGAGCACGCGAACAGATAAAATTCCAGTGCTGCATGATTGCGTACTTTCAGGGGTGTTAAAAATGGAATAATTTGTTTGCCTAAAAGTATGCAATAATCTAACAAAGCTATATTAAGAGCGTTACTCCTTAGTGTTACATATCATTATGTTGTTAGATATATAATAATATACAATTTTATACAAAAAAGGGTCGTATAAGGGTTATTTACTGACATCACATGGCATCTACCCAATGCTGACGCAGTCGTATACTTTTCCATCTTCATTATTAAGATCGAACGAGGCGTTTCTGCACGTTTCCATCCACCCGGAAGGCTAACAAGCGTGTTCTCTACCATTACCGACACCGATTGCAATTCATCAGAAATCGTCTTAACATGGCTTAGAAGAATCGTCAGAACTTTCTCCCGAGCAAGCAGACAGATATTGTATTCCAGTTGTACGAACGTTTCCTACTCCCTTTTCCTATGGTGTAAGTAATTGGTATCGCTAGCATAACGATGCTCGGGAATGTAACGAATAAATGCTGATAAATCCTTAATTCAACCTATTGAATACTTGCTTTCTTGCGTCTTTCCCGCCTTCTCGACCGCACAACCCCAACCCGATATCGCTACAGTGTGGCTTCCTTCACACAAACCCCAGAAGTATCCAGAAAAGAACCATCCAACGTGTTTGGTTCTCCCGGTATCCCACATCCTCGACTCAAGTAGGAGCGTTCCTGAGATCTTTTTAGAAACCTTTCAGAATATCTTCCGTCATTTTTTACCTTTACTTCTCAATTCACTCTCTCTCTCTATCTCTCTCGCATCTCGCCCGGTCTATTGCCACGTTGAAATGTGTACAAGCCGCAGCATTCTGTGCTTGAGAAAGGCTTTCCTTCATCTGCCTTACCGATCATAAAGTGGTTAAAACCGGCCGTCCCACTCACTCCCCCCCCCCTTTTCGGAATGGGAGTTTGTGGCTCCTCCATTGATAGAAATTGAAAAAGACATTCTCGGTCGGCTTTGTGGTTTGGGCTTCAGTTTTGCTGAAAGCGAGAAACCCTCCCCCTACCCGTGCCCTTGTTTTGGTAGGAGGCTGTAGGCGAGGGAACCATAAGGGTAAATATTGTTATATTTCAACCGTCGTTACCGGCTCTTGGGCTCCCATGCATCATCCTCAGCACATTGACATTGATGCCTGAAGTTGGGTAACGCTTCGTCATAAATTTTATCAAGACGTTACGCCTTGCCGCTAGAAGGTATTGAGTTAAAAAGCTGAACGTAGGCAAAAAAAACCCCTCAATAACCAATAGAAGCCTCACACATACAGAGAAGCATCAAGTGAAAGCTTTCTTACCGTGTGCAAGCCCTCGTCGCTCTTTCGTTGCCGTGAAGGATGCTTATAAAGACGAGACATTCTTTCGTGGAAAATAGTCCCCGCTCACAGTGCGCCCCCAAAGGCGCAGAGCCAGAGCCTGCCTCTATGGGAATACTTTTCTATGCAAACTTTCCTGAGAACGTTGGATAATAAACTTCATCGTTGGAAAGCCAAACTTTGGCTAACGTCAATGTAAGTTTTCCAATTGGGAAACCTTTACCCGGAGGGATAACCTTTATGGGGAAGTTTCTTAGCGAAAAGAGGATTGGTGTTTATATTTCCAATTGCATTTGGGAGAAAAGAGTGCATCCTAACAGGTCTTCTCGGTAGGGCCAAAACTTTGTTTAGCCATTGGGGCAGAACTCGTGCTCAGACATTCACGTTTAACGAGTCAATTTGATAGCTTGTTATAGTTTTCTGTCCAGGCCGCTTTATCGATCCGAAATATCTTCGGACACTTTATTCAGCAAATTACACCTATTATCAACGGCAATACACAAGCCTCTGGACTAACAGTCACAATCACTGACCACATAACGGCCCAATCTCATCAGCATTCACTTGTGTGTCATAAAGGAGGGAAAACTACCAGGAACCCACACAGCGCCTGCTTCCCGTTAGCCCAAGGTAAGGCAGAAGGCAATTAAAAGCGTACATCATGTACGAAAATAGCCAACGGAACAAAGAAAGACACACGCGCACGAAAACAATGGCCAGATTATAGGGATGAGCTAAAGGGGGAGCAACAAGAAACTACTGTATCAGTCACGCATCATAGCTTTTGACTCCCGGAAGCGTCCTCTGTTCGGGTCGGCTTCTTGCATTGGGTTCCGCCTTGTGTTGTGGCCAACAGCGGAAACCAAAAATACACCCTAACGCACCACCCGCCCATCTCTTTAGTTGGAAGGAGCAGGTTACAACGGCAAGTAACTACAGACACTATTCACACAGGACCGATACAGCAAGCCGGCTAAACCGGCTCCATATCTAAAAGTATCACAATGGAAACAGTCCGGAAGAACCACAAAGCCTTACCTCACGTGTAACGCTCACACATACACAGTCGAGCCATTCTTGTGGAGCTTTGGAGTCTGATTGAAACGCATCACTGAGCAGACTTCCCAGGAATGTTTGTGGGAGCGATGGTTTTGGGTCTCGTTTGAACCACACATCCGGGAACTGTTAGCAAGAGAGAGAGAAGTGGGGTGGGGATGGTTGAGTTAATTGATGGATTTTTGTACCATTGGGCAAATTGGAGAAAAACACGTTTAGTCTCACCTTGAATGCATGGCTTAGCGGAGAAGCTGTTCCTTTTAGACGTGTAGGATGTTAGGTTCGTTACTGTTGTGTTGGATCGAAATAGGTTCATTCGATGGTTGTTATGGAATGATAGGTTTATATTGAGCGTTTACAACAGCGTAGCTTCAGCTTCAGTAAAGAAATACAGCAATGAAAGAATTAGTTTCTGTACACTGTCATTTCAGGCGGTAGAAGATTTGCTGACAAGCCACCTAAACCCCCAATGAAACGACCCACTTTGTATCGGTATGCGATAAAACATCTCATTATCGAAGATAACACTTGAAAGTTGTCATTTTCAGCCTCATCAATTAATAGCTTACATTTCTAAGAACGCTTAACGACCGTCGTCTGTCAAACCCCTGAAGACCGCCACCATGTTTCGTTCTCGTCATTACCATGTGAAAAGCTCATTTCCAGCCGAAAGTCTGCATCGTTTTCTCTAGCAAAATAATCAACTCCCACCTTACACAACGTGCGCCAAACCCGTCCGATCCGTCTCAAAGCCATTTGTCGCACAAAGCGGTTGCCCTAATTAAAGGTCGCACCGGCAAATTAGAGGCTTAACGCGAAACCATTCATAGTTCGTGCCGCGTTAATCCTTTCACGTTAGCCTCGGGGACCACCGGTAGTCACGCGCCCCTATTGTGGCCCCTCGGTCGCCGGCTTTTGATCGATATTGTGTCAAAGTCTACTGACTGCGCTATGAAAAAGACAACCGGCTCGAACTGCTGTACGGCACAGCTGGTCAAAATTAATGATCAAGGATTATGTTTCTCGCGTCGTTTCGTCCCCCCGTTCTCGGTTCCGCACTATCTTGCCATAGGAAATCATAGGAAAAAGCCAAACCAATTCCATGCTACTGGAGGGTCGACCGGAGCAGGAACGTCTCAAGGAGTGATGAGCTTGGTAAGAAAACCACAATGCTCCAGCATCCTTCGACAGCCCAGCCCAGAGAATTCTCAATTCTTCCACCTCACTGCCGTCACTGCTCCGTACACATTTGGCTTCTTTGACAAACAATTTATCTAACCGATTGGATATGGCACGAAGGCACCAGACGGCATAGAAAGAGAGGAGAGGGAAAAAAAAGGGCATCACCGCAACAAATGCCTATCCAGCAAACAAATGTGCCCGATATGCACGATAAATTGTGATGCACTCCCCGGTGGAGCGAATGCTCTGCCACACACATCCACACACACACACACACACACACACACACACACACACACACACACACACAC
>KI920258.1:8879-26527 GCA_000473525.2 Anopheles melas | reverse complement strand
ACTGATAGCTTGATATAAATTACTACTGGGGCAGCCCGATATTGAATTGCATAGACGCGTCATAAAGTTCACACAAGAGCACTGACAGAATATCAGGACGTACAAATGTGTCTAGTATAAAAATATGTGTATGTATAAAGGGCGATAACAGGGATACCGATAACGGATAACAGTTTATGAATACCGCACCAGTTAAACATATATATTGTACTACTCAAATTATTCCAACGGTACGAAGCAGAAGCAGGAAATAGCAGTAACGATTCTGAACACGAGTTATATTGTTTATATTGGAATAGCAACTTTAATTATTCTTTGCCTTAACAAATAATTTATCAAACACTTTTCAATCGTTTCCTCGAGCTCTCAATCGTTTCTCAATCACACCATGGTCCGGGACCATGTGCTTAGGGTAAGGAAAATTAGCAACATTCTCCCTTCATTAGGTCGACCCTCCGTATGGCTGGTTGATACCGTTGCGCCGCGCTACGCATCAGACAGTGGGACCATGCACTTTTTGAACTGCAGTTCAACTTGACCAACATCATCCGTCCTGGGTTCATATCTCCGCCGAAGAAGTTACCCCATCGGTCAGCTGATCGCCACTCTGCTCGCGGCGAATAGAAAAAGTTGTTGCAAAAATTAGGCAAAAAACGCATTAAAATGCTAACGAATCTAAACCGGCCTCAGATTACGCCGCTGGCAGCAGGAAAGCCGCAATAGAAACTGGCTCCCGCAAAACGGCTCCCGCCCCAACGGGAAAGCGAGCGGTCACACACGTTTGAATTGAAGAAGGAAAAGATAAAAATACACGTTACGCAGTTGCAGCCATTGCGAGATAGGCGCTCTAGCTGTAGACACCGTTGGCGGCACGTTTGGCAAGACCGGAAGTGTGGAAATTGAAAGTGATATTTCGCCTTCATGGGTCTAAGACGTGCTTGGTTTGATGTTTGCTTTGTTGTAAATTATCTGGAGTGTCGAAAGACGTCGAAAGAACTATGGTGCTCAAAAACATTCTAGCATTTAGGACGATCGAACATAACAACCAAAGAAAAGATCATTTCACACCGAGTATTGATCATTTCACGCATATTGACAAAGTTTGTCTTGTTGCCTTCTTCTCAGTTGCAAACTGGACAAGCTCCAATGTTTCTAAATTATTCAAATTGTTTTTTCGTTTAGAATTATAAATTTTGTTCTTTTAACTCTGGAATGTGATCATTCGAAACGGTCAATGGAATGGACATAATTCTGCGTTCAACATTAATTGGGTAAATGCATAAAACCATCTCCCTACTTCATCGCGCATACTACTGTATCGGTTCCAAACATCCCCAGGGAGAGAGAGAGAGAGAGCATCGTCACCAGCTGTGAATGATGTCACGAAAACGCCCCAACCAACTCCCTGAAGCTCGGGTGCCACTTCGGACAGAGGCTGCTCTCACTAACGCGGATGAGTCATCCGTAGACGAAATACGAACGAGAGCGAAGACAACTGAACGAAGTGACGGAATGAATTCCATTTAGCAAAACCATTTAAACCCGACCAGACACCACATGTAGGCGCGCTAAATGGATTGCGAGAAGTCGTCGGCAAAGGACTCCACATTTTGGCTACTAAATTTGGTAAACTGTGCTGGTTACGGGAGATGTTTGCTACCAACAGCCTTGACCTGGGGAGAAGAAGAATAAAGCAGGACTTTACGGCATGGTAACCAAACCGAGCAGCAGCAGAGACTAGGGATAAGGAAGTCTGCGAACAGATCATACGTAGAATCATGCTGTTCTGAAGTAAAAAAAACTCATACCAATGCAATATACGCATGTGTGCTTCCGTCTGTCTCGTTGCAGCCAACCAACACTTTCTCGAAAGAATCAAGATAGTGTCCTGAAATTGTGAGAACCCCTGAATTACGAATTACGAATATAATGTACATGACCAGCTAATCTGAAAGTTATCTCTGCACCACTTACCATCTTTTCACATTGTTTGTGCTTCGAACAAATCAAGACATAGTATTACACATTTTTACATGAGCTTTGTTCGATTGAACACAGAAAAAACACCAAATATTATCCATTTCTCCGACCTGTATATGTGGCCGATCTCTCTGTCTTAGAAATGTAAACCTGCCAAAAATCATAGCAGCTGCCACCTACTGTATTCGTTTGCTGTCCCATCGGGCTTGCATGGTGCGGTCACACATACATAAAGTAAAAAAAAACTAAACCCATCAACGTCTACACCACCCCCTGTGTGCTCGTCAATACGAATTCAAACGTTCGTTGTGAACGAAGAATTTAATACACCATCAAACGCGGCGGCGTCCAAGAACGCTCGGCTCGCGCGCGCACGCCGGCCGTTGCAAACAAACACATATAGGTAAAAAATGCAAATTTATGCGTACATATATTTGTTTGATATAGTGCTCGAAAACTAGCACCGGCGCGCCAAACTCGATTCTACGCCAAGTATGGGAGGGAAGAGCGAGTAGACGTGAGCGAACCGCTGCCGTTCGTGTCTAAGACACGGCTGCTTCTTCGTTGTGTTCGTGTTTCGTCTCAGGTGTCGCTGGTTCCCAACGACTAACCACGACGACCGTTGGACCAACGGGGGAAGGTTTGGATTTCGGTTGAGAATTTCATTCCATCCCATGATGCCAACCATCACAACCCTCCATCGATCCCGCTCACGTACCCCCGTTGATCCTCGATTAACAACAACAACTACTACTAAGATGTTCGAGACGAAACACGTTTCAGTTGCTGTTTCACACGATCCCTGGCCGGATTCCTATCCACCTACGCCGTCAAATTCTTGCATATGAAAAAAAAAAACATGTTGATCATTCCACGTGTAAAAATACATTCTGATACATTCCGAACTAGTACACGACTGATCGCTGTTTTATCACACATTTTACTACGGACAGCTACTAAGTAAAATAAAAAGGGTTAGACATGATGATCTTTGTGAAAAAATGCAGAATTTATAGCAGCATACGAAAGTAGATCTCGTTTTCAAAGATCCGTTATCAGTTTGATGCTCATACACTTTCCATAGTTCCGATATATCGGATGTTGTTACTTCCAGAACAAAAAGCGCAGGAGTAAATCGATGATTGCATAACAGTAAACAAACGGTAAGTTTTCATGTGCCGGATATGGCACTCAAATTGACGACAATAAACGTATCGACCACAAGCCAACCCCGTAAGCAGTTTGATTTTGAATCCAACGATTTAAATATATAATTTTTTTGGCAAATGTCTGCCAATGGCCAACTGTGAGGTAACACAGTCAGACAATTTTAAGTTAATGCCATCGTCTGCCCCTTCCCACACCGTGGATCTTGCCCCAACCGGCTTTGCCACACAAGCGCGCAAGCTGTGTGAAGAATTAGAATTTTTCAATTTTGAATAGCATTTTGCCGTGTCCGAAACGAAAGATGGGAAGGGCTCGTGGATGGCACCGAAAAGAAGAAGCAAGACAATCTTCTTCAGAGTATTAAAGAATTTTAACTCTTTTTTATCAACGTCCCGTATCATCCCCGTTCCTAAAACCGTATGAGATGATTGAGTGACACAGGGGCAGCAGGTGTTTTCCGCCCCAAATACTGGGCAGCCCGCCAAAGTGGAAGTTGAGATTTAGCGATACAAATGTTCCACACCATGGCATACGGCAGACAACGAACACGACCGTGTTTTTTCTTGAGCATCTGTCCAATGCCATCATCTGACGATGGTATCAGATCTGGTGCACCACACCTTGGCTATTATAGAAAAAATATTAGAAAAGGTGATATTGGTTGGTGTGATAAAAAACGGTGATTTGAATTACGATCCTATTTTTCAAAACATCTTTTGGTTTTGGTCAAAACATCTGTGTTGAAAAAAAATATATTTAATTGCTGTATCTGTTCCTGTAATGCAGTCATTATCCGATATACGCTATCGTACGGGACCGAACACAATAGTGTATTTCGAGATTTCGCGTATAGCGGATTCCTATGGAAAAATAGTTCATACTAGCGGTTCGATGATCAAAAAATATCCTAACAGAATTTTGAATTAAAAATTGTTATTGAAAAACAGGAATCTTTTGCACAAATTCGATGTAACCTTGGTTTTAAAGGTAAGGTAAATTTAAAGGTAAATTTAAAAAGAGCATAATAATTTAAGCATTTAATAACACAATATACTACTTTTATCAGGAAAACGGACATTTTGTATTTCCCATCAACAGACAAGATCGGGCCTCGCATATCCGAAACCTCATGATCGAATCTAAGGGAAATACCGAAATCCTTACGTTAGCATTTGCCAAAAGTAAGTAAATTACATTTGCATTAGCCGAAGACGAGTGACGGAAAAATAAAGGAAAAAATTGAGCGTCCAACAAATGCTTGTTTTCATTAAAAAAATATTAATATTATATTAACAATATTAACTCAAATTTCATTGCTCAAGTTTAATTTCAATTAAATACAGTTTTTGGGGCCGTTTGCGATACTAGACAGCTTTTTTTATATGGAGTTTGACAGTTGGAGGCTGAAATCAAGTAAACACTCCATACAAAACTGCACACAAAACTAACCTGCGATTTTCAGTCTAGATTGTTTTAGCCTAAAAACAAGAATTAGTTTCGAACACTTGCTCGAAAAAAAATTGGCAAAACAAGGTGGTGTTTTCATTTATCCCAAGGTGCATTAAAGAGATCAGATAGTGGAGTCTAGAATCAAAGTGTATGTAGCACAGGTAGCATATAGCATGTATTTTAAAACCAAATTGAACATCACATTTTGACAGGATAGGAGAACACTTTTGCTCAAACAGGCTTTCTGGTAGCTTGACGAAAACACTTTATTCAGAAGCAGAAGCAATAAAAATCAGCCTTCTAAATACATACACCTTGGGATAAGCCCACCTGTGTATTATACCCACTTAGATAGCTGCTCGAAAACTGCTATACAATGCAAAAAAACTAACATGCTGAAATTTCAGCCTACGAACTTAAAACAAAAAGTGCCCTTTGTTAGGTTTCTTTTACTACCACTACTATAGGAACACAATACGACCACTATAGGACCATATCACTATTATAGGTACAACGAATCATTGATTAAAATTCTTCTTCTTCTTATTTGGCACAACAACCGCTGTCAGTCAAGGCCTGCATGTACCCACTAGTAAAGTGAGTTTGGCTTTCAGTGACTTACTGTTACCATAGCAGGATAGTCAGTCCTACGTATGGGGGCACGGTCTATTCGGGGCTTAAACCCATGACGGGCATGTTGTTACGTCGTACGAGTTGACGACTGTACCACAAGACCAGCCCATTGATTAAAATACGTTTGTTTTTTTTTGTAAATTTGTTGAGTTGAATTGTATTAATGGTTGTGATTTAAAAGATACAATGCATTGCAATAGTGATATGCTAAAATATTCTTAAATTTACATTCTTGACACCATGACATTCTTTAAATTAATTAAGGATTATCAGTACCAATACAAATCACACCACTATTGATAGATTTACCCAAACCGTTTCAAGCACAAAAGATTACACATAAAAACATTCTAATTGCCAAGCTGCATTCAATGCAACATTTCTCTTAAACTGCAACTTATTTATATTATAAAACCACAACCGACCAAATGCATCACCCAAGAACGGATAAGACAAGAAGAGTTGGGTTGCGTGCATGTTGTTCTGCCTAGTAATAAGCAAAAAGGGAGATCGGATCAACGCCATTCGTTCATTCATTCGTTTGCTGCCCGCCACCACCTTCTATAGATTATCGTGGACTTCTAGCGCACCACTTCGCTTTCGCCAACCGGTTCCAGTAATCAATCATTATTGGCGCAACTGTCGAATGGATCAGCCTACATACGGATACGACAGCAAGCGCAGCAGCTGCCGTTGTTGTTCGAAGGTGCAGAAGCACACGATGGCGCTATTGGTCCAATGCAGTGCAACAGCGGCGCAGCCTCTGCTAACGGCATTCAGCTCAGGTTATTTGGAAGCACCGCGGAATGCTAGACTCTTGCGTGAGTGCGTGCAATGTTATTGTAACGCTCTCTTAATTGAACAACTTGAAACGCGCGTATTGTTGTTCAGAATTGAACCAATCGCCGGATGGTGAAGACGCGGAAACATCCTCTGCTGCTTATGGTAAAGTAAGATTAATCCATAAACAAGTTATATGCAGAGACTTTGTAAACAAAAATGCTAATTCATAATCCACCACACCACCAACATACAATATTAATTATAAATTTTACAGTGCAAAACTGATCTTAAAAAACCCCCCCGAACTTCTGTTCGATCGAAGGGAAGAAGGAAAAGAAATGGAAGGCAAATGAGTAAAAAGTACACAAATCGTGCATTTAGCATATCGACCGAGACAGGCATTTCAAAATGAAAAACAAAAACCTCCCGAGAAATGTCGAGGAACCAAGATAAACAAATCCACGGTCTGGCAACGATCTGGAACATCGATGAAACGATCAAAGCCGTTGCGCACAATTACCATCACACACCTGATCTGCTTTCATGAAAAATATCATACAAACACCTAAGTCTCAAACGTGTGCGCTATTACAATCCCCATTGCCGCGGAATGTTCTTCAAAACGGCAAGATTTTTTAGGAGTTAGACAATGTAAAATGAAAGAGAGAAACATAAAAGGTAAAACAGTTAATAATCAAAGCTACATTAGATTTGAAATATATTGTTTCTAGCTCATATACATAGGTCACGCACCAAGATGATATTTAAGGTATAAATGGAATGGAAAAATTTACTTATAAATTATTCTTTTCCTAATTACAAGCAAAAAATGCCTCTCCTCCTGAACCTAGTTAACTAGGTCAGCAAACTGGTTGGATGGCTTTAGACTAAACAACAATAAAGTTTTAATTCATCGGCACACATGCCTCTTGATCGTGCGTGAATATGCGCGCGTGTATTAGTGTGCCCGCACTTTGTGTGATGTTCGTGGTTCTAATCTACGCAATTTGAATTATTTCATCACACCATTATTGCACCAGTTCTATCCGTCGCCGGCAAGTCGACAACGCAGAACCCTTTTGCATCGTTTAAGCCGGAAATGATTAATCAGCGCACCCCTCGGTGCGCTTCACTCGAACGGGCAACATCATTCTTTGGATCGTATCTATTTCCCTCCTACCTTTCCCTTTTTGCATTGCTAGCAATGTGTGTGTGCCCTAATCACTATCACACTCCTCTCATCACATCAACTTCATTCTCATCGTCATCATCGGCACAACAAAAACACGTCGCAACACGATGTCATATCGATTATTGTTATTATTGCTTACTGCTATGATTCATAGCTTACTTCCTTCGGGGAGGAAGTACAATTACACAATTACCATGCAACCGCCATCCACAGTGTGCTTGCTTTACCTTTGTCCGCTTAAAAATTAAGAGGATTTTTGTTCCCTACCTTCAGCATAACGGTCGTATCGAGCGTAACAAAATCATCGTAGTAAATCTTCGACCGTCTTTTTTCTTTCCTTTCAGCTCTCATCGTCAGTTCGTCTCGGTGACGATATTTGCTGCTCAGTTCGGAAGAATCAGTATGTGTTCCGTTTAACTCCATCGCATCACTTCCACTACTTAAACAGGATACGGCGGATGCTGCTGTTTGCTTTTCGGAACACTTTGTACGCGACTCTGTATCAATCTTTTTGGTTGGTGGATTGGTGTTTGGGTGCCGATCCAGTGATTCATCGGTCAATGGATGCTGATTGTGATGCCGCCACTTCACCCCATTGAACTGCATTCCCTTTTCTTATGCAGGGATTTTGGCTTTAAATATCACACTTAATTCACAACACAAAATGCAGCTTTTTCTCCCCGATAGAAACCGAACGAAACGCACTGTGAAAGAACAGCATTGAAAGAATAATGAAAGAACACACCGCATAAGTGCGCTGCCAATACTATTTAAAATAGTGCACCCGACATCACGTGCACACTTCGAATAGGCATGGAAATGATCGGATCGATACTTTCCCATCGTTTAGATTGCGACAACCTCCTCCTGCAGGCTCACCAGCATTACCAGTGGTGCCGGTTCCGGTGGATCAATCTTCCTGCACATTTCCGGCGATTCGCGTGAGCACAGGAAATGCAAATTATTTAAATTGAATCTCACTCTACACAATACGATGGAAGGCTATACCTAGAAAGCCACACATACTTTGGCATTAATACCTCACTACAAACATGCACAAGTGACCACTAATGAAACGGTTGGAATGGGAAGGAGCACGAGATCATTTGATTTTTCCAAAACAAATTCCTTGCACACTTTTAAGGACTAGCAATTAAACTCCGAAGACGTTTAGACGTTGATTGGTTGTAAAGTAACACTTATAACCCCGATTCTTACCGTTGAAATAACTAAACAAAAAGTGGCAAACGCAACAAATAACCACCATCTACCACACTTTGTGTCAAAAACAAGGCAAACAAAACAAACACTAACCAATAACAAACAAATAACTACTTCATTTTCAAAACTTTAGCGCTGCTTATCGATTGACCACTGTGCTAAGGCAGCCACCTTTCAGCTAACCTTGAATTTATCGCCAACACCAATTGGTCCCACCGTTTCCACTCCACCAGACACTCGCAACGGTTGGCGTTGTTGATAAAGCACACTCACCAACCAACACACACTTTTTTCTTATCAACGACTCTCGAGTGCAAACTTCAATCACATGTCTGTTTCGGTATCGGATTGTGGAGTTATATGTAGCAACGAGCAAAAAATACCATACTCCAGTACTGTTCACTTTAACCGTTCAATCGTAACTAGTAATCGGTAATAGAGAGGGCCTGAGTCCCGCAATGCTTAGTGCGCCGATCTGTGAACGATTATCGCCGAAGAATTAGCGCTGGAGAGCTAACCCGAGCTCGTGCCAGCTCGTGCCCTGGAAACGAACAAGCGCGTCCAAGTGGCATCCGAAGCTGAGTAGAACAATTTCCAACCAAGGGGGGGTATGGTAGTGGGCACAAATCGATTTTTCAGTCATAATTTTCACTGCCGGAGAGGCGCTGTGAGTAAGTACCCAAGCGCGAGCGATCGTAGATCTTGAGGCGTTACGCGCAAGTGTACATTCTGCGCGTCGTTCTAGCGCTACTACAGCACAGCTGCGCTTCAGATACTACACCACAACTTCGCGCACATTCACACGGCAATAGAGAGGCATCCGCCGCTTGTCTGTATCATTGCACCGCAAACCGTCACTAGTAGCGGGAACTGCACATGGAAATGATTGGTGTAAAATCAGATTTCAACCAATCTTCTGTCCGCACACACCACTTTATTGCATTCAGCACGAAGCACGATTTTTACCTTCATGTACCAGAGCCGACTCGTAAACAGTCGTGTGGCACGCGCTCGCGTATCTACGAGCAGGCTAAACTACTAAATGGCCTAGCCTCTCTGGTCGACTCCAAGTGGCTAGAGCGAAGCTACCTGCGCTCCTAAAGCACTCGGCAGCACAGCGAATCGATAATAACACACACCTTCTTCTAACAATACCTCACTGCCAACCGGAGTGTGACACAGAGGGACACCCTCCAAACCGAGATACGTGAACCTAACTAGCCTAAAGCTAACCTACTGGGCAAGTGAACAGCCTGTACGTCCGTTGAGGTGTGTGTCTCATACTCACACACACGCAATGAAACTCGTTGCCGATTTGCGGGACCTGATTCATAAAGCGGCAAACTCCGACACACGATCGCTTATCAATCAATCGCATACGCACATACCAGGGCTGACACAGATAAGGAAGGCTTTGGAAGTCTTCGGGGCGCAAACACTGCCGACCGCTTATCGGCTATGCAACACACTGGCTGTCTGATATGGATTTTCTTACCGCGAGCCTACGAGGTTACGGTTCTCGGTCAACTTGTGGCACCTGTGGCACAATAACAACATTCGATAATCTAAAGGGCAGGTGTTCACCACATCACGGTTAGGAACATCGCCCCGGGATCGATTGGCTGTTCAGTCGATTTGCAGCAACATTTGATGTGCGCCACACAATGACATCCAGTGATAGTGAGCAGTACTGTGGTGTTGTGCAAAAGCGCAAAGGTAACAACAACTGATGCCTTCAGGATGTGGATCATTCTGCATGGCAGTGGTAGTTGCGCGAGCAGCGTTTCCCAACACTGCTCGGAGAGCTTGTGATGTGTAAGAAGCACTGGTACTTGAGCGGATGACTTGAACAGACCAAACGGTGGTGGTAAAAACGTAGCAGAATAGAGAACAACAGCGTATTGACGCTCCAGGCCAATAATGTTGCTTCGATCTATGAACAGTGTCGATTGTTCGCCTAATACACACCCCATGAGTCATACACAAGTGGCAACACTCTGACTGTGGAGCGTCGTGCGATCTCCGGTTTGCTCCTGCATTGCTTTAACTCGAACGATCCTAAGCGACCAAGTTGAGGTATACAAAATGAGAATTCATTCCTACAGATCTATGCATAGCTCCAAATAATAACATCATACCACATTATCTTAATGTCTAATGTACATTGAATTACCAAAAATCGAATGATTGCTTTCCGATGCCCTGGTGCTCTTGTTATTCTATATAATTTTCTGATAAATGATAACTTAGATAATCCAAGCCGTTACGAGACAAAAAGATTGCATGTTCCAATACTGTATGTTGCATTCTTAGACATCAAACCGAGCAACATCTAAGTAAAATTGGTTTCGTACATAATAATTAGTATAAAAAAGTCATTTCATTATTTAAAAACAACTTTGACTGAAGTTAGTATAATCTACAAGTTAAGTATACATATTACCAAACCAAAAGTATGGGACTACAATTGAAGACGTTTATAGAAAGAAAAAAATGACACATGGACAAAAAATAGTCATCGTGTGATAAAACCATAACCATGGTAGTTGAGCAAACGAATTGAGGTAAAACTGTCCAGCACATCTCCCAGAATGCATCTGAGGTGACATCTGCTTCCATGCACGATGCATATAAACACACAAACATATACCACGTATACAAACGGAACTCAGCATTGTGATGCGCGCAACTAGTCTTTCTAACACGTCCAAACACATTACTACTACTTGGGACGGTCCTTTTCGCATGGGAAACATTTCGTGGATCGGCGAATGTAGTGTGATGGTGCTTGCTACTGGAATGTCATCTTCACCGAGAAGGTCCTACTGCTTTTTGTTGCGCCTGTCTGAAGTTTCATAGCAACTTTACCACCCAGCACACGTCATGATGATGCGCGAACTGACGTGCGAATGAATTTTCTCCAACATACGAGTGTTGGGTAAAGCATTCATTTAGAGTTTCCGCTAAAGGACTCATGGTGGTGTAGTGTACAGCCTACCACTGTCCAAAATTGACGATGCATTGACGAATGTCACAAAGGCTTTCTCTATATATAGCAACAAACACATACACATTCGCACAATGCTAACAATTGAAACATATATATCCTTTTCCTTCGAGTTAGAAGGGCCAAAGGAGTACAATCGTGACATCGTATGACCTCCGTACTGATATGCGACTTGTTCAAGTGCTAGAATCTGCTTATCTACGCTATTGCGCTTAAGTTCATGTGAATAGTTTTGTATACCTTTTTTGTAGCCTCGCTTCGAGAGGACCACATACGGCCCGTTGAATTTCATAAATAAATATCAAATTACTATAGAACCACAGTATAAACTGTACTTTTTAATTTCTGAAAAGTCTTAAGTCTAAAGTCTAATCAAAAATAAGATACAAACTGGGCCCGATATCTTTAAACATTCGATCAATACAAATTCTTCGACCGTCCGGTAAAACCTTCTTCCTCCTTCCGAGCGTTAATGTGACCATAATCTTGGCACCACTCCGCTTGTTCGCCCGTCCACTCATTCGCTCAGGCAGATCGTGAGCAATCGGCAGCACAGGCAATCGCGCGAAGGAAAGGAAAGGTCGTGCTGTACCTCCAACATGAGACTGACTAAAACCACACCACGCGACAACGCGACGCGAGTCTATCTTATCAATCGAACGGAAACGGGACGGGTCACTCCGCGTCCGCACGTACAGAGGAGGGGTATAGTAATAGTAGGAAAAGATTGAGGAAAGCGAAGGAGCGAGGGGGACGTCCACGTTTTAGTATCCTTCCCCGGAGTATCTCCCGAACCACCACCAAGACATAGAGAGCGAGAGGGAGAGACACTACAAAAGCCAATAAGTGAGTGCCTTTTTCAAGGCCAATCGGCGGACTTCCAGCGCCACGGTCCGCTGCGTTTGCGTTTGGACGAATATGTGTGCGTGTGTCTGTTTTATATATACTTTATTTTATTTTTTACGATCTTGACCTTTCGCATACACTGTTTGCCAATGGTCGGGAAACGGTGGTCTCTCTCTTTCTCTCTAGTTCTCTCCCTCTCTCTCTGGCCGTCGCTTTTCCTTTAGCTTGACCATTGTCACAGCATTCACATGTCCTCCCCCTTCTCTATCGGTGTACCGCTCATTCTTCGCCAATGTTTGAAGTGTGTCCAGCAGAATCGCAATCGAGATGGATGAACTAAGAGAAACAGACGGACACAGAGTTGCGGAGCCGACTCCACAACTGGCAAAGTCTTCAAAGACCTCTGCACAATACAGGCTAGTGCAGTGAGTCACAGGCTTGTGGCTTGCTTTTGGAGGCCGTACCTCCCCTACCCTGGACGGCTGGCGTTACGTGTTTAGCTTTTATTGAACGCTTCTCGGGAGTGCCCTTAATAGACGGGAACTAGAGCTGCGGATCAATGCTGCACCGGTTCTCGCGGTCGTGAAGATATCTCGTGCAGATAAGACAAACGCGCGCTTGCAGCGATGATATTTACCATTGCAGTGATTTAGAATTAATTGGACGACACTGCAATAAGTTTACAGGACAGGGAAGGTGGTCTCGAGGGGGGATTTGTATAGAACAAAGCATGACACTGTGCTGAAATGCAACAATGTGAACGGAATGTACTGTCATAGAAAATCAGGCTGATCTAAGCTGAATCCCCCCTGTGCTCATGACGTACGGAAAAAAATCTATTATTTTTATCACCAAGAGCTCATGTACTCGAAAAGACATTTCATAAGATGACATAACATTTATTTTTAGATGCAGGAGTAGTTTGTTTTTGCTGATAATCTCATTGCAACCGTTCCAGCGCACATCGCACAGCACATTCACGCATACACACAAACATCCAGATAAACATAAATCTGTGTTTGAGAACGGATTCAAGGTCATTGGAAAAGGAGTAAATTCCGTAAAGCCCTAGGCCCAAACGGGGATCGCTCTTTTTCTTTGTATACGAATTTCCGATGCATTCACGTTTCGGTGCGTACGTTTGAGGGCAAACTCTAGCGAAGGAGACGTTCGATATTTATAAATAAACTCCGATTGAATAAAGCCGGTCGTCCTACGGTGCTTAGATTCAGTTACTTCCCTACAGTTTCTGCTTTCCGTTCCATTCCCTTAAATTTCCCGTACATCCAAACGCTTGCAAGCTCGACTTCTTGAGCAACACGCATCGGATGAAGAAATCTCTAGCAGCGTGTAAGGGCTGGATCATTCATTTCTTGATATTTCAGGCCAACCATTGAGGAGGTACGGGTGCTGCGAGGAGCGAATTTGTGTGCTTGGCAATGGATTCGGGTTTGTTATTACGGATAATTGATTTACGAAAGTGCACCCGGCTAGTAGGCGCTCCAACGGATTCCAGGCAAAATATTTCCCGGAGTGGTTACTATTATTACCTTTTTAACTCTCCGCCCTCAGCCAGCTCAGAACCAGCCCCCCCCCCCTCCTCTCTTGTTCCTTTGCATATGCAGCACAACCGCTCAGCCAAACAAACATACCGGTGTGTTATTATTGGTACTTGTTTATTCAATTTTCCCACCCACTGGGTTTGGGGTGTTCGTTTGTGTCTGTGTAAAGGTCCCTTTGGCAAGCGCCATGCAGGAAAGATGTCCATCCATTGCGCTAATTGGGGGATTAGAAGGAAAAACAAACAAACGTATAAAACGATACGCATCGGTATTTGAGATCCGCCAGCGAAGCAAAGCAAAACACATCATTATTAAACGGCGCCGGGATGTATTTTGGTGCTGTGAGTTTGAGAAAGCCAATAGCTGGCGACGACGACGGATCAAGCGTGTGGCGTAAAGGCGAATTGTAAACTTCTAGTACACCTATGCAAATACCGGGTGTACTTTGACGACAAAACAGACTAAAGTTGTTGCTAGAACACGTGAAAACTATCGGGAGATAAATTGTACCAACCAAAGATCGGCAACGAGAGCAGCAAGACGCTGCATTTTGAAACTCAGCTGCCCGCAGTGTGTAGCATGTACACGTGGGTTACGATTTGTTTTGGTAAACTGTGAGAGTAACTAATGTTCAGCTGCTAGTGAGGATTCAAGCAATTGTTATTAGCCGCTCGCCAGTAACCTAGGTTGGGTAGGTCGTTAAAATGGTACATTAGAAAGTTAAACAATTGGATTATCTCAACACTGGCAGTTGGAGTACGATGGTATAAAAATGTTTAGTAACCTTATTAGAGCATGTGTGACATGCTTTACATTTGGCAATGAAATGTTAACATTTAGCTATTGTTAAGTTTTGTCGATTTTACAGTATTACGGATAAGAAGACGTTTTGAAACGGACAACAAATATAAAAATATAGAATTATATATCATAATTTCAATTCGAATTTTCTTCTTCTTCTTTGGCTCAACAACCGTTGTCGGTCAAACCCTGACTCTACCACTAGTGGGCTTGGCTTTCAGTACGAATTTTGAACATTTGAATACATTGGGCAGCAGTAGAAATTGGATAATCATATATTGCATTTTCATTATTTTTAAATCAGCATTCAAACATTCAAAAGTTAGCTGAAGGTAATGTAAGAATGGCCATAAACATTACCATGAACCAATATTCGGATTTTCACACACTAAAATACCTCTGTTTTGGATGCGCAGGCTTTCACAAAACCGGACGGTTTCAAATCCTATCCAAACTATCCCTCAACTATCGACAAGATTTGTCGATACGCTTGCGTGGTACAAATAATTCTGTCAATCCTAAATAAAACTTGCATATGAATCCTTATCCTATCCTTGGGTAAGGAAGAAGAAACACAACCGAAACCACTACTATATCATATATTCTACGATACGCACCTGCAGAATGTAGCGGGAACAGTCCGCGAGAGTATCCTGCGACATGACCGCTAGTGTCGTCGACGCTCGTGCTGGTGCTGATGGAAGAAGTTGTTGCTATTGTTGTTGATGCTGTCGACGGTCTTGGTGATAGTGGTAGTATCGTTGGTACTTGCAATGGCTGTCGATTGCAGCGATCGATGATGCAGCCCTTGCAATTGCATCAACCGCTTCACTACTGTCTGGGAGGAGGATGGCTGCCCACGAAGCCGGCAGTGGATGCACCCGCTGCCGCTGCTGCTGTTGCTTCTGCTGCTGCTGCTGCTGCTGCTGCTGCTGCTGGTGGTGGTAGTGTCGCCGGTAGTGTGGTGCCGTCGTGTGGTACTAGTGCGGGCTGTCCAACTGCAACTGCTACAGTAGACGCCGCTCATTCTGCTCCCTTTGCTGCTTCTGCCGCCATTCGGCAGCCGCCAGCGGTAGCATAGACAACATAAACACCAGCACACACACGGTGGTCAACTACACTCACACACACACACACTCACTCACTTGTGGTCAACTCCTAGGGCCATTCTACACACAATCGGCACACGCATTCACACCCTCACACGGCTTCAAACACTAAATGCACAACACTCGCTCTTCTCTATATTTCACTTTCTTCCTTTCTCGTGCGCGATTTACTATCAACTTTGTCTAGCCTGTACACTTCTAGATCGTAAGGATTTATCTTCCTTTAGCATCCTTTAGCACACATTAAAAATTCTACTCATGGCTCACTCACAAACACTTGAACTATCTGGGACAGAGATTCACTAATAAAGCAGAACCTTTAAAGAAAAGTGGCGTAGAATGTTGATATTTTTATAAATTGTACTACATTGCTCCTAAAGCAGTTTATGACCATTTTCCTGTTAATACATGATACAAAAACAAATTTCATAAAATTCGTACGGATACATATACATTTTCATTCTTGAATTTAGATATCTGACACATTCGACATTGCATGAACAAATATTCCTGTCGAATTTAAACAATATTTTGTTAAAGGCTTCTAATTCTAATAATACAATTCAAACATTTTTTTAACGAACACTGAGCATTTGTTGTGTATGTGTAGTTTTTACACTACTATAGATTTGATTATTATTCATTATTCACTACTATAGATTATTCCGCAGGATCGCGGTACAGGCTTATTGTATCATGTATTACGAAAGAAATGGTTTGTTGCTGGTTTCATAGCAATTCCTTATCGAAAACGGTACCATTTTCTTCTGCCTACCTCACTCGACACATTTACTGCTCTGCGACGTTCGACGATCAGCGATATTCTCACATTTTGCTGACTCTTGTTTCACAACGGTCTTGCAGTAAAAACCAGCAACACTGTACACGAGATTCTTGCTGTCACAGTACACAGAAAAATACACACACACGTACACACACTCTCGGTTTAGCCAATGTGCTTTTTTGTTGTTGTTTCACTGCCTGATAAAATAAGAGAGAACATGAACATATTTCTATTAACAACTCATATTTAACGGACGGTAATTTAGAACTAAACATCGCGCAGGGGGCCAAACACCAACAGAAAGGCTCATCGTTTTCCAACGCATAAATACCAGCTAAACAGTATATGTACATGCACCACTAATCCAAAATTCAACGCTCCAACAGACAAAAAACGAAGTCAAGCGTCCTGTGTCCTTCGACCCTTTCGTTGCGTTTCAGGTGAGATTTCTTCAGCGTCCAGCATAACTTTGTATCGGTCAAAACGGCTGTTAGCAATGTGAGATGTTTCTCGGCAGTTTTTCGCTGATACGCACGCTTCACCACCAACCAGAGGGCCATCGTCTCAGCATAAAAACATAACCACCGTCCATGTACGCAGTGTGGTTGAGTTGGTTACACTCTCTCCTTATCGCAAGTCGTGGTGCCATGGTGGAGAGCTGCGTTTTTTTCGATTTGATACCAACAGTACGCACACGCACACACACATATACGTATACTCTCATGATACTCGTTGCCATTTTTCACACCACGCACACTTCCCGTTGTTGTGTTTTAGCTGCGTTTTAACAGCACGCACAGTAAGACACAGGCCCCTTCTTTCCATCTCCATCGCGGCCAATAGCAGCCACACATACACTTGCATACGCAATTCCAGTTTCAAGACGGAAGCTGTCGCGAGATAAGACCTCTGTGTCGCGGCTGCTGCACTTCGCGGGCGCCGTCCGGGTTATCTCCGCGGGTCCAAGGAGCGCGTTACAGTTGCTGCATGATTAGTATGATTGAAATTGCTGCTTTCTTGTGTGTGTGTGTGTGCGTGTGTGTGTGTGTGTGTGTGTGTGTGTGTGTGTGTGTGTGTGTGTGTGTGTGTGTGTGTGTGTGTGTGTGTGTGGCTG